>QANY01009406.1:518402-655914 GCA_003255025.1 Datisca glomerata
TGGGGGGGGTGGGTGGGTATTGGGGGATGGGGGATTGTACCAATAAATGATCAAACTAGGATTTGCCAAGTGCAGAGGGCAATTCAGTGATCTTGGACTGTCTGATTTGATTTGCCTAAATGAAAAAAAAAACTATTTTTCCCTTTTTTAGTTTATTTTATTTAGAGTGTTCAGATCTGATTAGACGGCCCAGAGAGCCAGCCTACTTCTCATCCATTGGGGTTGCCTGAATCCTACATGTTCATTGTAAAGAAACTGGTTCTCTTTTTATTACATTCTTGGTGTCATTCACATCTTATAGTCCAATTCAATCTGAACTGCTTGGTACTTGTACAGTTGTGCCAATAAATGATCGAACTAGGATTTGCCAACTGCAGAGGCTAATTCAGTGATCTTGGACTATTTGATTTGATTTGCCTAAAAAAAACTATTTTTTTCCTTTTTTTAGTTGATCTTATTTGGATTGTCTAGATATGATTAGACGGCTCAGAGAACCAACTACTGAGAGTCTGAATCGTAAATGATCATTGTGAGAGAGACCGGTTATCTCTTTTCATTATATTCTTGGTGTCATACACATCTTATAGTCCAATTCAATGTCAATTGCTTGGTTCTTGTACAGTTGAAAGGATGTCATAGTTATAATATTGGTTCTAAGTTATAGTAGCTTCAATGCACCTAAGAAGCTTGTTCTGATCATCTTTTGTCACTGCTCTTTTTAGTTCCAACAAGATAGAACATGGTAAGTCCCTGCAGCCTGCTGTCTTTTGATCTTAAGCCAATCTGTTTGGGTTCTATAGAATACCTGAAGAAGAGATCTGGAATTTTATTAACAGAAGTGATAGGGTACGATGAAATTGACAGTTCAGAGATCGGAATCAAGAATTAAACTGTCACCCTTTGGTATACATTTGTAATTCGACTTTTCCAGAGAAAAATAAGGAACAATTCTGGTTAATAACATCCTTTTGAATGGTAAACCCCCTGAATATCAAACTTGGAACATCATCTCTGAATCGTACTTACAAAGAGGAAGTACAGCAGCATGTTCAAGTACAATCACTGACAGTCAGTTTCCATCTCTGTCAAAGCTTCACTGTGCTCATAGCTTATAATCTAAACCAGCTCCATACTTCCAAGCCTCAAGATGTTGCTTCCATTCATACTTCATCTTTGATGGAAGTGAACTTAGAAACAACCTTACAAGCAGTACAAGACCAGCCGATAATTAAACAGAAGAATACAAACAAAAGGAAATTTCTGAAATTGTAAGAGAGAAGATGAGCATTTAATTACCTAATTACAGGATCAGCAAATGTTGTTAAAAATGTATAGTAACCCAGCATACCAAAATGTCCAGACCATTCAACAAGCACTGAGATTCCAACCTGGTGAACAACCAAACATGTTTATTATAGATAACCAAATCTGGGATCGGGATATTTTGATGAGGCTTAGTACACAATGAATATAATAGAAACTTTTCGGGCAATTTTTTTCTGAGCGTCTGTTTAGGAAATCATTAACGTACAAATACCTTATTTGGTGCAAAAATTACCTGTTTGAATATTGATGGAATAATCTGAGGTTTAGTTAACATAACTAATCCCAATGTTTTAGCAAGAGGACCAAACTGTACTACATCCTGCAACCAAGAAAATTTAATTTTACAATTATAGTTCCACAAGCAACAAAAAAAACTAACAATGGGTAAAGGATATTTGTTTTGATCGTCATCTCAAGCGATAATGAACGAGCCACCAAAGATTACGGGAAGAAAGTAAACCTGGAGAAACGGTCTTAGCACTGGATCTCCCAACCTCTGAGAAATTAAGAAGAGAAAACAGAAATCTTTTAGTAATTGCAGGAAAGGACATCAACAACTAAAACTAAAGCATAGATATACCTGCATGCTCTGGAAGTTAACGTGAAGAAGCTCATTGATAAAATCTGGTGAAACATTTGATTGCGGTTTTGCAGACATTGCTCTTTGAAACAGCCATGAAGCACTCAAGTTAGGCTGCATTATATTAAACATTTTCAGATTTCTGATCATTATGCTATAAGAGATGTGGTCATTTAGACAAAAGTCAGCACATTACCAACCATGTATGGGTTCAACAAAGACAAGCTGTTCGAGTCAAGAAAACCGCCGCTTATTGCTTCATATATTCCTTGTATCATGTACAGATTTCATGATAAGTAGGGATTTTAACTGAAGAATCCCCATTTCCATTTTCCTTGAAAACAGCAAAAGATTGTAATACCGACATAGCATATGAAGGGCGTACCGGCTGACAATCTCCCAAGGTGCCTAGTCAAGCTTCCAAAACCACCAAATGAAACAGGCGATTGTATGCCACTAGCGTCACCAAACTGCAGAGAGATTTTGAGGCAAGAAATTGTTTTGGTGTCTGACAGTAAATATTTTATGATTCTATGCTATAGATGTTTATCACACTACCTGTAGGACACGATCAAAAGCGGCTGGCAGAGGGCTGTTCAATCGATCATCCCCAAATTACAGACAATAGAGTGAGATATTTTAGATAATTAATTTTTTGAATAATTTAAACCGTTCATCTTTAGAGAGAGAGCAGATAAAGTAGCATTAAGAATATAAATCAGACTGGTATATGCAATGTCAACTCTTAGCAGCCACTAGTTATCATCATTTACATCATGATGATTTTCATTGTTAAATTGTGAATGAACTTAAAGAAACCAGATTTCCTTCTCAAAAAAGAAAAATGAGAAAATCTGTGTTCTTTGGCATCATCCTCTTTGCACTTATTCAAATATCAAATAGATGTAATGAACCAATACTATTTTTGTGTCTGACTCTGACCAACTCTGTCATTTCAAACATTCATTACCAACAAATTCCATACCTGTCACGATATGTAGGGAAGATTCCATATATAACCCTCAGTATCTCGATATCATCTAGAGAGACTCCCTACCATAGTTACATTCATAAACCATCATTAATCACTGTTGGGGTTGTACAAAAAGGAAAAGACGCGCGGAGATTGCTACCACTATTAAAATGATTATGCACACAAACATATTTAGGAAATCAAAATCAGAAGTTTGGAGGATAAGATTAAAGGGGAGGCACATTTTAAGGAGACCTCTTGGAGCCTCCAGAGCTCATTTAAAAAGAGAATAGAAAAGTTTCCAACTTTATTGAGTGGTTGCTTTTTTAATGAACACGAAGCTTAACGTTTGTAATTTTGTGAATTAAGGTACAGAAATACAAGAATTGCAAAAAGTTTTAAGTTTTGTGAACTACAGATTTGAAAATACACCTGATATTCCGGCATCAAATCCCAATATGCTTCTAATAGTTCTTCCAGTTTGGGTGATCCTGGTTGAGGATCCATGTATGTAAACATGTACGTAGTGCGATCCATGGGACCTGACCCGGATGGAAATGCCTGCAAAAGCTCAAAGAGAGCTTGATCTACATCAAGCAAACCATACTAATGCTACAATGAAGTAGAAAGTCAAATTACCTCCCAAAATAGTTGAACTTCCGAGGTCCCAACCTTCTTTACAGAAGAGCTACTATAAATGACATCACTTGTAGTATTTCTTTTGAATCCACGAGCACAAGATCCAACGACAAGGCAAATACCATCAGGTCTCCTCCCACCTCTTATCTGCAAATAACTATGTGCAACACTATGAAGCCATTTCAGGCCTACTGAGGTCATGTCAGTGATGGGCAAAATAGATATACATTAACAATATAAGATTAACTTCAACTTCTAGTTAAATAATTTTTTCATTATTTTCTCAATGACTTTTGTAGCTTTTTCGGTAAAATTTCCATCCAGTGACTGCTAAAACCACCAAAACTATATCAAAATAAATTAGAACCACTATTTTGTTATCTGTTCATTATTACATATCGAATTAGCAGCTTTTCATATCAGTATTTGCGTCAGCAAGTAACGCTAGAATAAGAGGTCAGAATATTACCTGTTTTACCACAGGGGAAAAGTTCCCCATTGCATCAACGATGAGTCGAGAAGACATAATTTTTCCCTCAGCAAGTTGCAAGACCTGCAGAGAAAAGTTGAAGCATGCACTCATATGTGGGGAAAAGCAATAATGTTCTCTCTCTTTGCTATAATCTAACAAGTATCCTTTACGAAGACCTCAAAAAACCCTTTTTCAGATTTAAAAAGCCATGCAACGAATGATTTGTAATTTCTTCTATGACCCCAATCAATGAGATATAGAAATAGGAAGAAATTATATCCAAGAAAGTTTGACACTTCTACACTGTATAACTATGATTTTAAATGTTTTCACAGATGCTTCATCCTGTCTTCTTCATCCATGTTGAGCAGGCTTACGTGCCCTACAATCATAGTCAAATTTTTCATTATACTCTTTCCATTTCTATCCTTTTATATATCCCCGTTATGAGACTATACTTATAACTGTTTAAATGTCAACTGAGGTGTCTAGTTACCTTATTGGTTGACCACATGTGACCAATTACTTTTGTTATCAGTATGCAGAAGTTTCCAAAATATAGACGAAATGTTGTGTAAGATCTTGAAAGTACACAGAAGAACATAGCTAGCCTATTTTCTCAACGACATTCACATGATTCATCAAACTCTGTATGACAGCAGAATAAATAACCGGTTAACTGAATTACTCACTGCTGCGTCGTCGTATATGCTGATGCTAGACACATTGTAACCCTCAAGGATGACCCCACCAAGCGAAATGAAACGTCCCTTCACAATCTCTAAAAGCTTTATAGGTCTGCAATCATAGAAAACTTTCAATCAGAGATTCAGAATAAGAGTCACCAGAGAGAAATATGGGAATCGTTAATAAGACCAAGAAAGAAAGCAAGTCAAAGCTTCCAAGAATCCAAATTTTATAGCAAAAGACCAAGTTCACCTCTTTTTATAATAGTAAATCAAATAATTTGTATAATAAATGACAAATACAAAGAAGATGGTAGAACTTACGAGACACCCAGATTCAGAATGTCTTCAACCCAAATATCGCCTTTCCCCTCAAATCCACATCTGTTCTGAGCAATTATTGATGATGCAAGAAGATTTAGTGATAAAAGCATAGAGACCAGAGAAACTTTCCAATGACAAATCATATGATGGGAGAAACATCCTTAGATCTTGTATTGAGAAAGATCCAATTTCTAGCAATATCGCCGATTGAAGAGCAATTTAAAGCACCGATTTTGAATTTCAAATCTTGGAGCATATGTTGTTGAGAGAAATTTCATTATAGTTGAAGCGTCATCACAAAGTTTAAAAAATAGCAATTGACACAAACATAGGAAGATAAAGGAACCCCCCCCCCNCCCCCCCCAATTACTAAGACATCCGTAGCATGCATTGCAACTAAACAATTTCCTCTTAAAAGCATTTTGGTGCAATGTATGACTATGACCGTCACCGACTAGAAGCTTTGTAAATGCCCCCAAGTCAATTTGAAGTTTTTACTTAAGTAGAAATATATCACCAAGGTCCTAATGTACAGAGTTGCTTCATGAGACTATTTGGTATAAGGAATCACAGCCGTCAGTACAATGTAGTTTTCCAATTGGAGCACTCAAGGGTGCGCAGAGAATTCATCTGAACTTTATTTATTGACCAATAAAATCTTCTCCTTGAGCCTCTTTGAATCCTTACATGCACTATTTCAGTAATCTGTTTATGCTGTATATATAATTAGAAGCCTTAAAACTTACAGGATTGAACTTTGCAGCTGTAGCTTGTTCAATATCATCTTCCTCCAGAATTCCAACTTGTACAAGTTCCAAAAGTTCTTTCCTTGAGATGTTCCATTCTTGTTGCCTCTGATCCATGATTACCAACATAACATTGAAAACCCCTAAGATCAATTAAATCGTTCTGACACTAATTATTTATGCCATTATTAAATCTTAAATTAACAATGAACTGCAGAGTACAATATTTACCCCTTTCAGCACATTTCTTTCGACAATGCCTACCCGAAGACCTTTAGAACTCAAAGCTGTCGCAATGAAGATTCCCAAAGTACCACCACAGACTAATACATCGAAAACATCAGTGGCCTTGTCCGCCATATCAGAGTTGCTAAATGCACCAGGAATTCTGGAAACTACTTGTTGGGGGTTTTCTACGACTGCAAGAAATTTGTTCAAGTTACATCCCTCATTGAATTGTCATACGGTTGATTATCAAGAACCATATATTACAGAAGTGACAGCCCCATTTACTAAAATGGACAAAAATAAATGAATTGACTAGAGCTCCACCTGTTTGGGCTGAGCAAATGTTGGACCAAAGTTGGTCCAACCTCTTCAAGGCATTGTACGAATATGCACCACCAGCACCACCAACCTCCCCCGTTATTGAGATGGCCTCCATTATCCTCTACATATCATCCAATCAGTTGGCGCATCAAAAGAACATAGGACAAATACGCCAAAACAAAAACAAGAAATAGTGAAATTGAAGAAAATGAAACCTGGGTTCTAGAGGGAAGGACTTGGGTCTGTGAATAGGCTTGCAAGCTGAGTTTTTTCTGAACATTGGTCCTTTGTCTCTGAATTAGAAGGCACCCTTTTCGGTGCTGAGGAAACCCATAAATGGGTCGAAGTTGAATCAAGACCATGAGCGGGAACTTCGAAGGGGCCAAGAGAAATCTCTCTTCCTTTTTCGATGAGCAAGATTATTCCTTTTAGTATGTATCCGTCTGTCAGTTTATCGTTGAAGCTGAAGTCGTAATTGGGGTGGGAATTGCGATTGTATAATATTATGCGCACCAAAACAGGACACGTTAACGACTAAAACTGTCCGTTCACTTCCATTTTCGCAATATATTAGAAAAATACCAAGAAACTGAGAAACCAAGTTCCCGGTTAAAAGCTATGTAAGTGACATTTAAATAGTCACAGCTGAGTGACTTTATTGATATTGGAGTTCTCTAGGGTGTGGATAAACCTTTGGGTTTTAGGCCTTCGGAGCTCTCCGCTACTCAGTCTCAGTGACCATCATTCGAATTTGCCGGCAGCGAACTGCGGGTAAAGACGCAAAATTTCCTTCTCGCTCTTCTTCTTCATTTGTTTTTATGATTAGATTTCTTTGGCATCTTCCTGGTTATTGGGAAAATATCTAGGAAAGTAAAAGATTATTTTGTATCTTAAACTATCGAAACTCCCTTCTGGATTTCATGAAATGGGTAACCCCATATTCTCTGCTAAATTACTTAACTCCGACGGATATATTTTATTGTAGTTTTCTTTCCTCCGACATGTAGAAGGAGGTTATTATAGGATGACTGTTTTGTTTTTCCCCTTTCCGTTATGAAGTGAAAGAGAAGAGCATCTTTACTCGGTTATCTTATCTCTCTGCTGTTGACCAACTTATATAAGGAAGAATCAAATCTAAAAGATGAAGAAGAGTTGATAATCAAAATATCATGGCTTCTGTTAACATCTGATTAAAGTTCTATTAGCAAAGCTTTATATTTACTGAATTTGATGATCATGATTTTGGCGTTTGAAAGTGGTTATCTAGGTCAGTAAACTAATTCATCTTCTACTTTTGACTACTGCTATCTAGGTCTTGGGGGCATCTTTGTTCATCTCGAGTGGCTAAGCAACCATAAGCGTGGGAATTGGACATTTAGGCCGTAACATGGCGACTATGATCACAGCTCCTACTCTCAGCTCTTTCCCGGCGCAGAGACGCGGTAAGTTGAGCATCTTTACAGGGCGATGTAATGTCATAAGGGCAATGGGAATAGAGAAACCTTTGGAGGAATTGTACAACGTGAGAGTACAACGGAAAGTGTCGGCGGATCGACTAGAGGAGCTCGGGGTTTCGAGATGGTCAATGTGGAAGACTGGCAAGTGCAAATTGCCTTGGGATTGGCAGGTAGACCAACTGGTTTACATTGAGGAAGGAGAGGTGAGAGTGGTTCCTGAAGGAAGTAGGCGGTTCATGAGTTTTGTAGCAGGTGACCTTGTTCGTTATCCCAAGTGGTTTGAAGCTGATCTGTTCTTCAATGGTCCTTACCAAGAGCGTTACGTTTTCAGAGCCTATGGTGATGATTGATTCTTAAGTTAACTATCACATAGATAATGTCACTGAAATTTGTCCTTTCTTTATGGTTTTCTTTCCCGGTTTACTCAAAATATCAATTTTAGACTTGTTCACTGTTGCGATTTTCATACCAATTTGAAAGTTATTAACGATTTATCATTGAGCAGCAGAACACAATTAGAATGAGACGTTTCAACTGTGAAAATTACTTCCGATGAGGTCGATTCCATGATGATAAATTCATTACATATAATGCAGAACTCATCTAAGCAAGGCCTCAATTTCATCGATATTATGCAAGACAGGTAGAGATTATTTTCCAATGAAACCACATGAAGTCTGAAGAGATTTCTATTCGCCTGCATGTCCGAAATGTAGGAATACGTATCATCAATGAACTTGAATTAAATAACTCAACATTCAGAACAAATCTATCAAAAAAATCCGCCTGACTCTTCAGGAAGTCCCGGATGCCCTAACTAATGTGTCATTCCATACACAACCAAGAATAACTCCAAGAACAGACATAACAATGGCTGAGTGATGTCACCGATAAATGAATCAGCAGCTTAAAAAACTAGCTGCCATAATTGGGGTATACCCAGTGGCTCAAAAGAACACAATGATATTAATAAACATTACCCCCAATTGATGGGACCATGAATTGTAATATAGTACAAATGCTACAGTCCACATTTTGAGATAAATAGCTCCACATCCATCTTGCAAGAAACAATCATTGCCTTCGAAATTTCTCCTCTTTTACATTTTTTTCTCACTAAACCCTGAAACCAAGAAGGGGAAAAGAACCTGTGGAGTTCATCATAATCCTGGCAGATACAACAACAATGCCGGCTTATCCAAGATTTTCCCCGACTTGTGTGGTCAAATGTTGTTTTCTAAGTTTTACCACGTTTTCGTTTTTAGTGTACTCACAAGGGGCAAACAGAGATCAGAAGGTTAATTCCCAAGTTTAGCACACATACAAGTATTTTAAAACGTTTTTAAATTAAAGAAAACCTCTGGTTTGTGAAAGCACAGTAACCTTCTCTGCACTGTACAATTCCATAAACACACAACAACATCACTGGGGCTAATGACCGCAGAAAATTCAGCACCTCCCTGTCATGCACATCCTAATCAACCAGGTCATCTCTTCCTCCGCTTTGGCTCCACCTATCATCATAGTTAGTAACAAAATCTTAGTCCCCTAAGGAAACTAAAGGAATAGAAGCCACGAGAGGTGAACTTATATGCAGTCATGATACGTGCCCTCATTGTACTATGCGCTTGACTTTTTGGACATTGATAGATCGATAATAATTGTCCATCCATGTGCAAGTGATAAAAAAAGGCCAAACTATTATGACATTATACAAGTGTTAAGGTACATGAGGATAATTTGGTGTTTTCTTTTAAATAATCTATTAGTATCATTTTATCCATGTCCATATATTCTTTTCTCAGACATCTCTGTTGGTTTCACAAACTAATTAGTACAGCCAGTCAGGAATGAGAAGATGAACAACCAAAAGAAACAGGTAGCTTTATATTTTGCAAGTCCACCCTTGACAGCATGGATATTGTAAAGAACTGGAAACTTAGGAACCAAACATGACTAAAGAATGGTAATCTTTAAGTTCCTTTCACAAATAGGATATTTTTAAGGTAAAGACGGCCAAGATGGTCTAATTTTAGGATGGGACAAGCTCTCTAAGTGATTTCAATTCTCTGACACTTTTATCCAATAGAGACTGAGGATTTGAGCTTGCAAGTAGGAACATAAGAACGTATTACATATTTAGGTGTACAAGCTTGTCTTTCAAACTTCTTTTACAAAATCATAAACGTTAACATAAACCAAGCGGACATTCAAAGTCAAGCTAGAAAGTAAGGATGCTCACCTTAGTCTCAGCAGATGGTGATACGGGAAATGTATTCAAGGCTCTTTTTGTATCATCTTCTGAAGAACAGTCAGAACAAAGAAAGTGATCCAACTTTTTTGCTTCTTCAATGGTCATACCCATGCAAGACGGATGAAACCTGTCAAGGATTGACATAAATGACTCACTCAGCCAACGAGCCTTTTCTATTTTCTTTTTTGATCTGTATAAGACAGCCAAATTCTTCACCATCCTTGCAAACAGATAAGAATGATGAACATTGAAACAGAGTAATTTTCCAGAAAAATGAGATAACTTAGTATTAAGAAGGGCATATTTTTACATCTAATGTTATACGAATGTAGCTCCAAACGTATGGGCGTATTGTGGTCAAAGCATGATAAGAAACAAATTACATCTTGAAAAAAATATGCATAGAATCCAAACATAGGAAAAGGAGAAGATTCTAGACACTGAAAAGTTCCAGGATAAATATATCAGGAGCATGATACATCTTAGCAAGTATATTCGAAGTCTTGAACAGTTGCCAAATCTGGTCTGATACTCACATTCGATATATGCATATATATGTATGTGTATCTATGTATAAAGTGAAACGGTATATATAAGTAAAGCAGGTTACACTATAAGAGTCAAGTCGAAGACAAATACGCAACTCCAGATCTGAAAGTTTTTTTCTCTAACATCTATTTCTTGTAGATATACTTCACAAGCTAGCAAATGTAACCATTTCAACAAAAGATTGATTGTTCATGCACAAAAGGCAAGGATAGACGAATTTTCTTGATATCGGATTTGTCTTCAATACTTGACTATCTGCAGCTAACACTTACTTTCAACTAAAACCACTCCTTATTAATATTATTAGAATGATATCCAATAATCACCAACTATTGTTTACTCAAATGTCCTAGTGTCCCATCCTTAATCTACAAAGAGATTAAGTGTGGTCAAATGCAAAGCCACTTGACATACAATGTTCTTTGCAATACAGTCAGAATGAATAAGCAATAACAAAAGATAAGGTTGTGCACAGTCAATTACCACGGTCACAAAATTCAGATGACAAGGAAAAGAAAATGCATTCTTACGAGCAGACTCAAGCTAGGCATGGAGTAAATCCCCCTAAAGCTCAACATTGAGAATAACACAGCTAAAATGCATCAAATCTAGCTCAGCTGCTTTACATTCAAAAGACTCTCCAATAATTGAAAACATAATGCCGCTTTGAATCAAAACCACTCAAATTAGTGAAAAAATGCAAATATAACATAAAGTTATGAAACAATGTGCAAGAAACGAACTCATTTACCAGTCCTTGCATCCCTCACACTGCACCATAAGGTCATCCGGGTTATATGGCATCTCACACTTACAATACCTTCATTTCAAACAGCACCACATAAGTAATATTCAGAACTGAAAAACACGGACTTCATATAAGCATACGCCCTTTCAGAAGACAAAAGAACCCTGAACTTACACAGCTACACGGTCTGGCGTGAAACCTCCAGTTGCAGCCTTGTACTCAAACCTACAAAAGTAATCCTCAGCACCAACATTCTCAAGCTTGGTGTAGTTCTTAAAAGAGTGAACCGTGCACTTCCCCTCTATAGTGTGGGCACTTTGAACATCATAGTGATCCGAGAGAAACAACTCTTTGGCCCCATGGAATTGTCTACGCCCTCCAATAGACTCCTCAGGGCGATAATACCACCGAACCCGAACCTTTACGTTGTTGCGGTGATCAGCTTCGATCTTTTCCACGCGCGCCACATAGGGAGGTTTATCAGAATCTGACGGTCGCATCAAAACGCAATCGCCAGCTGCACAACCAAAGAACAAATCCCAACAATTAATCCTCTATAAACAGCTAAAAGTGAAGTACTAATTATTTCGATGACTAATTCGCTTACGAAATCAACTGATTGGTTTGGGTTTAACTTCTAATTGAATTTAGAAACAGAACAAAGATTAAAATGAAATGTTTTGGGGGTTTCAGAAGCTAAAATAAAAATAGATGAAAAACTGGGTTTAAAAGCGTGTACGTCGGACGATTTTGTTGGTGCCCTTGATGGTGTAGGAGTCAAGGTCCTTCTTGCCAGGTTTGGTCTTTGCCATGAATTGATTGCGCTAAGCCAATATGATACTGGAACTTTCGGTTTCAGAGATAGGAGAGGGGGTGCGTGGAAATAAAGCAAATTTTTAAAGAAAATGCGGTGGAAAATAAGAAAAAGATCGGATTTTTAGGACTGTTGGGGATTGTGAGGATTGTAGGGTTTTGGGGGGCAAAGGCAGAATGGTCTGAGACTGAGAGTTAACGCTAAGAAACCCTAGAATCTGGGATAGGAGGGAGTGTCCGTTGAGAGCTTGAGAGAGAGAGAGAGAGTAGCTGTGTATGTACGGCTTCGATAATTTTGTTGGGATGCAACACAGAACATGGTGGAGGACACATCATTATCATCACCATCATCATCCATCATCCATCTATTGGCCAAGAAGTAGAAGGTCATGCATGCATTCTATGTACTAATTTTCAAACATTGTGTTTCCTTTTTACGATTTTGTGTGTCGTAAAACATTTACATTAAGTCACATATCCTTTTGAAATTAGTGCATTGTTATCAATTTATGTTTGGTGTCACATATTTTTTTAAAATTAATCAAGGATTATTAATGTTATCTTTACTCCTGTTCATTTTCATATATTTAAATGTATCAATATATAAAAAAGATTATATTAATTTCATGATCAATTTAATATTATTTATATTTCTAACTTGATCATAATATCAATACATAATACATAAATCTGGTTATATATTTACAACTGGTTTTATGTGTCCATGAAAAATTAAGAACCGATTCTCTGCCAAAACTTCTAAAGAAATTAAATTACACCTAAAATTAACAAGTAAAAGAGGGTTCAGATTTCATCTAGTAGTGAATATATCCTGAGAAAAATCAACAGAATATTCCAATTAATTTGACAACTCACAAGATGTTACGACAATATAAGAAAACATTTTTGCCATGCAACATGCATAAATACACATGCACCAATTTAAGAATGGGGAATTTTGGGCCTTATAATCAGAGGAAATTCATCGCATTTGAAATTGCTAAGCATTAAGAAGTTAGATCATGATCATATATTTAAGAGTTTTAGAGAACAGTTGTGGAATTAAGATAGGAAAATACATATAATAACATTGTCAATTAGAGTAGAGTGGAATTGAAGCAATCCAGATGAGGAAAGGAGTTGCAGAAGACATTGTCAAGATAGTGGTGGGGATAATGATGAGTAGAAGCATCCATCACTACAAATTGCATATCCTCTGAAGGCTTCCAATGGCGCTTCCTCTGATTAATAAACCAATTGTTTATCTGTTTCAGATCCAGTCCTGTTGCCTCTGCCAATGCTATCTTCTGTGTCTCCTACGTACACTCACCAACAACTCCACGTTATTATCTCTAATGTTAAAATGTAAATAAATAATTGACTAAATTTTAAATGATCAGATAATATAACTCATTAATATGACTTAATAAATTAATCGATAAATGATTACTACATCACTTGATTACTTAAAATTTATTCGTGTAGAATTATTCAAAAACTAAATGATACCGAAATATCCTAGAAAAATAAAGAGAAATTGCGGTGACCGTCTACTTAAAAAAAATAATATTTAGACCCATGTTTTTTTTGTCAGAATATTAGATCGATGTTTAGTTTATAACAAAATGAGACTTTTTATTAAGAAAATAATATTTGGACTTTTTTTATGAATACTACCGATGGATAAGGCCACTTGTAGTGTTTGCTCCACCAGTCTAGCAACTGCTGTCGGGCATCCTTGGGCAATTTCCCATTCTTTTTCTTCTTGAGAAATTCTTGCTTTAGATTGCCAAGATATCCACTGTACTTTCTCAAAAGTTGAACTTTGAGTTCTCGATCCTCAAGCTGAGGATCAACATAATTGACATCAAGTTCCTCTTCTAAATTGGAAGAATTAGATCCATTTTGGGCAACAAACTCATATCCTGCAGCCATTCATTGATATTACAAACAAATATACACTATATAAACACACATCGGTTCCACAAGAATGTACATACGCTGTAATATATGTACGCGACCATTATATTTCATTAGAATTATCTACACCCGAGAAGATTTAGAAAATCTTAAACCAATTAATGATGAAGAAATGTCATGGCCTGCTTGATGCTGCACATCCCTAATATAAGCTCTTCAATAGCAGCCAAAGCTGTTGAGAGAACAAAAATTTCCACCTTTTCAATAAGGGTGGGACAAATATAATAAGTCCTACTTTCCCCCGTTCTTTCCTTGTCAGGTAAAAGAGATCATGCAAGTAAAAGTAATAAGGTTTAAGTGTCTATCCTACCAACTAAGCCCGCCCCTCGATAAATTTTCCGGATTTACTCTAATTATTTGACGACGATGCAATTTTTCTGGGATCTATTTGCTCAATCGAGAAAGACAACTACCTAAATCTTTCTGCATTAGGTTATTTTCATCTAGAAACACATGAATTAGCTTGATTACTACTTCTAATTATGGATTATAATTAAACGAAAGCTACTTGATTCAATTCATACAAGGGATCTACTTATTATGTACACGAAACAAAACACAGACGCAATGGGGATAAAGGCATTATTAATTTGGAGATGATAAAGGAAATTAACAACTCGTATATATGGTAAAAGAAGCTAATGCATCTCAGATTAATTACTCAAGTATTGATGGGATAAAATTAGGAGTAAATAATGTATCTACAACCCGAGAGGATTCGATTCGTAAAGCAATTAATGATGAAGAAGAAATTCATGTTCTAATGGCTAACTAAATGTCATGATAACTTGATTAGGAATATAGACTGCACATCCCTAATTAATACTACCTCTTCAATAGCATCCAAAGTGGTTGAGAGAACAAAAAATTCCACCTTCCAAACCAATGACTATTACAATTCGAGTTTTAATGACGGGGACATCAATGTCATCTATTGAGCTATCATATTTTTAAGTTTTTAGAAAAACTGTCATAAAAGTAACTTTTAATGCCGGTTTTTCTCTATAGTGAGATTGAAATACGTCCTACTAAAACTAAGCCCTTGATAGATTTTTATGTTTCATTGTTGGCCAGATTTGCAACAAAATATTTGATGAGGATACGATTTCGGAGATCTATTCGCTCAATCAGGAAATACGAAACTAGCTAAATCTTTCTGCAAATATTACTAAATTGTCATCTGGAAACACATGAATTTAGATTACTTTTAACCATGGAATTGTGATTAATTGACCCAGTGATAAAATAATCATGACTTGACATTAAAAATGTCCAAAATAATTAAATTAAAAATCTTCTCTATCCTATAAAAACCTTCATTTTCAGTGCTGAAGAAAACTAATTGATGTTGAAGGTTTTGAAATAACATGAAAATAATTATTAGTTGACAAGAGTACATAAATGACAAGCTGATTAGGACATTTAATCTACTCTCTTGCTACTGATTAGTAATTCTAAAGTACATTATTATCAAAACTAAGAAATGAAAAATAATTGAGAATCAATTAGGGAATAATTAATGAGAGAAGAAAATCGACACACAATATTTAAGATCACAGACAGATCTATATATTTTGAAATAATTAACCATAAAAAATCTAATAAATCACATGCTAAACTAATAACTTAACCATTAATATTATTGATATTTCCAGTGTGACATGCCTTTTTCTTGCCCAATAATTGTAATAATTATCCTCTAAACCCTAGTAGAGTAGTACTAATCAGCATGCATGATGATCCATTAAAACTATTTTTAATTCAAAGAATTGATAAAATTGCAAAAAAATAACTATTTAAGTGACATGAATATTAGGGTTTAAGGGAAATGATGATGTACCAGAATCAGAAGAAAAATCTAGGGTTTGTAGCTGAGACTCAATTCTTGAAAAGAAAAGCATGGCTTCTTTGAAGGGTTTGGTAAGCTCTTGCTCATATTTAATCAGCATCTCACAGTAAGCTTCCATGAACTGATCAAGCCCAGGATCTTCCCCACTACAACCCATCTCCGACCTCCTACCACCACCACCACTATAAATAACACAAGCCTCCTCTAACCTCCCCACCACCTCAGCCGGCGCTCCCACCTGTAAAGTAATAATTAATATATTAATTTATTACAAACAACATATTATTAAATATGCGCATAGACACGCAAAATGAATTAATTTTAAGTGATTAATTAGTGAAAGTATGACCTTTTGGCAGTTAACATAAGAGGATAGGAGACGGGGGAAAAGAGGATGAGACATGATCTTAGCTCTCATACTACTACAACTACTACTACTACTACTGTTGTTGTTGTTGTTTGGAGAATTAAGGTTGTTGTGTTGGGGCATGAGAGAAGCGGCGATTGGGTTCTGATTATTGAAAGCAGCTGGTGGAAGCGGAACAGTCATCATCATCGTCCCCATTGAAGAAACAACAGTAGTGCTGTTAGTATTAATATTACTATTTTCTCCAAACCCTCCTCCTCCTCCACCGCCATTAGATCTCCTTCGCTCCATTCTCTCTCTCTCTCTCACTCTCTCTCTCTCTCTCTCCTCTTAGTTATCTATCTCTCTATATATGAGAATTTAGATGACAGCATTTGTTTAATCGAGAAGGGTCAGCCCAAAATAAATAAATAAGGAAAAAAACAGAAATTTTTAGGAGGAAAGGAAGCAGGGGAAAGAGCAGAAGGTGTGTAATTAGAGAGACAGAGATGAGGATAATAGTGGTGGCACGGTGTCTGTAATTATATGACTTAACGTTTCTTTTCCCTCGATAATGGGTCCCATTCATAATTCTGTTCTACGGCAATACCAAATTTTGGACTTCAAGATTTTCTTTTAAATAAAGAAACCGGGGAATTAATTAACTTAATTAGTATTTGAGTACTCCCTCAGTCCCTCTTATCACTAACTCTACTTAATTTTACTGACGCCGTTTACCATTTAATATATTTTCCTCTTTCTTTTCAATTTCACACTAAAATGGGGTCCACTAATTATTTTTTTCAGTTTTTATAAACCAAATGTAGTATAATATTTTAGTAATAAAAAATCTCATTCCCGCCAAATAACAATAGATAAGCACACATTTTTTTCCTTTTGTAGGGGAATATCATTATGATAACTTAGATTGTAAGAATTTAGACACAGATGAGATCATAAATGAAGAAGAAAAGGAATATCTTAATTCTGTGACCTTCAAGTATGACGAGAATGCATCGAAAATTGAAATGATTTTCTCAAACGAGAAGGTAGCATACGGTTTTTACAATGAATATGCAAAAAAAGTAGGTTTTAGTGTTCGAAGGGATAAATATCGAAGACTAACATATGGGACTATAAGAAAGAGCATTTATAGGTTCGAGAGAAGGTCCACATAGGATCAGTGATGCTTCTCATGTGAGGAAAGTCAATCGTTTAATCCAAGAACGGGTTGTTTAGCGATGATAATATTTACAATTGAAAATGGTGAATGGATTATTTCTCAGTTCTTTCCCGATCACAATCATAGACTTGTAAAGAAAGATCAACAACATAGGATTCGATCACAAAGGCATGTAGATGAAGCTCGAGTAAATTGATTGTCATTTAATAGGAGGGAGTACTCAAAATTGTGGTAATCCAGGAGTATCACAATTTCTCCCTCTAGATGATATCTCTCACTTTACGATCAATTAGGTTATAATATCATCGTCTATAATTTAATATTTAAAATTGTTCATTCATTAACAATCTAGATTCAGATATTTATATTTAAGAACTTACGAATTTATGATTTATATTGGTTTAAATAAAATGATTTTTAATAAATTGATTTTAGTGAAGTATCTACATTATTTATAAATATAATATTTTTCGGCGCTTTTGATATATAAAATACTTTCTAGTAATAAGAATAATTATAATAGAATATCAGATGAATAAATATACATAAAAAGTATAATTATTAAAATTAAATTAAATTAAATATAATTAAAATAAATTAAATGTGTATAAATAAATATATACTAGTGCAAAATTTGTAATCTTGTTTGAAGATGTTTTGGATTTTTTTATTCATCGAAGCCATCTTGTATTTTCATTCCCAACACGTACTTAAGCTTAATCCCAAACGTAAATGAGAGACTTTGAGTGCGTGATCACTAATAAGAAGAAAACAAAATTGAGGGGATTTATATTAAATGACTATGAGAAAGGAAAAAAAAATTATGGTTAAAATGCTTCAAAACAAGTGAATCTTACGCCTCCTTGAACTTAATTGTCAAAAAAAAACATTAATTGTCAAAAATTAAAGTCCAAAGAGTAAATCAGCTTTTAATAATTTGTAGTGTAATTACACACAAAGGGATTTTTACTTTAGAAAAATACAGCTTGATAAAAAAGTTTATTCAATCAACGATTTATAATTTAACCTCCGTCCAAGTAATTTCTTGAAATTCATCAAATTAATTAAACTAAAAAACAATTGTCAAACTCCAACTTCAACTAAAATTAAAACATTATAATTTAAAGAACGAATAATTAAAAAACTGATGAGCTTATCAGAAACTTTAATTAAGGATTAAATATAATTTAACCTTCATCGAATTAATTACTGAAAATCAAAATAATTAAAATATTCTCTCTCTATCTCTCTCACTAATCTAATTAGCAATTACAATTGAAGAAACAATTGTCTCAGAGCAAAGAGAAGAGACAAACAGAGAGAGAGAAAAAAAGTAGGTCTCAGTCAGACTGACTGGATTGGTTACAGTGTAGACGCGGGATTAACGTGCGCCACTGCAAATTCTACTGTGTTCCTGAAAATCCTTTCCTTCCCGATGAAATCTCTCATCCTCGTTTATTGCACTACCACTTATTTCTCTGCCATTTTACTTGGCTAAGAGAGTGATTTTTTAGTATTTACTATTAATTTTAATAATTAACTTATTAGACTATTATTGAAATGATTTAGTTTACTTAAATTTTAAATAATAAATTTGAGTACATTTTTCAATTTGATATCAAAACTTGTGTCGTGGTAGTTTGATCTATGTTTAGTGTGTCACATATTACCGAATGTTATAGTCCTGGCAAATATATGAATATGTCTATGCCCCACATCCCAGTTTTGCAATGACTTATGCACGGGGTTTGTTAACCTACGCGGTAGTGGATAAAAAAGTATGACGTGGACGAATATGAAGGAAGATGAAGTCAACTGAGTATGATGTGGCAGTCAAAAGAGAATCAAATCTGATAGCGGCAGTTACACTTTTCTCCATGATTTGATCCATGGCCATAATCATATTAAATATTTATTATATCTCATTAAACGGTTGTGGAAGAGAACACCTACAAATACATCCACATGTATTAAACAAAAAAAATCGAATCAATATAAAATACTCGATTATATATTTCTCTTTCAATTCTCAAAATTCATATACACGTCATGTTCCCGGAATACAGTAGAGGAAGAAATTCATTTACAGTTGGTGCTCTCATCGAGAGTTGAAAGAAAACTTAAGGAGAAAAGACTTCTAGGAATAAACATCGAGAATGACGAGAACAAGATCAAATGTTACTTGTAATTCCGAGAGCAGAAATGATCCACAAAACCATCCGTGAAAAAAGAAACCAAGATGTACTGGCCATTCTCGAGATGATTCTAGCCAGAATAACAAGGTTGGAGAACCGAAACGCAAAAACATTACATACAACTATACATGAACTGCAAGTCAAGTTGCAACCTTGTAACGAGAGGTCCAACAAGATCGCAACGAAATAAGCCAATCAGATTGAGAGAGCGTGCATGAAACTCAATATGCAAGAAAAAACGTTGGTCAAAACCAGAATGATCACTAAGAACAAAATGAAAAGGGTGAAGGACAATCCAAGAATGTGGGCAACGGAGCGGCAGGAATTCCTTGGGTAAAAGTGAGTTAATGAAACACGATATAGAAAGATGTTCGAAAGAAAGATGGCAGAAGCCAAAAGATTGGGCACTACAGTGGAAAGACATATCTCGATGAACACATGAGGCGGTTCCACAAATGATGGCACACTCTATCAACATGAAGACGCTCTCATCTGCAGATTATTCCTGACAAGCCTGGACGACAGCGCTCTAAAGTGGTATCATTCCCTTCCCCCTTTTACACAACCAACTTGTATGTTACGTCTTCTATCTTTTTGAAACAATGTGTAATGTACCGGTCAATCATAGAGGAACCAGTGTACCTTCTGACAATCTCAATAAAGAAATGAGAGTCATTGTGTGAATACACCCAGCAATTCAAAAAAGAAATGGGCAAGGTGGAAGACTGCGATGACCGCGTAGCTCGACTGGTATTCGAAGAACTGTCTAAGAAAAAATAAAAGGAAGAGTGAGACACTCTGAGGCAAAGATAAATGTGAAGAAAATGAACAAGATAAAAGATCAAATGGGCCTGAACAGTTCATTTGAAGGGAGAAAACATACACTTTTCTTTCCATTCCGGTGAACCAAATCATGTGGGTCATAAGGGACGAACTTTGGCTGAAGAGGCCACCACCCAATAAGAATGAACCAACTGAAAAAGACAAGCATGAGTTCTACTCGTTTCACAAAAGTAACAGCCACATGAAGAAAGATTGTTACCAGCTGAAGGATTATATCGAAGAACTCATCAACAAAGGCCACCTCCGCCAATACATTGCTAAGCCAGACAATAGGCAAGTCGAAAAAGGAACAAACAGAGAAAGGCGTCAGAACCGCTACGCATTGTCAATACAATTATAGCTCTTACGAATTAGAGGGAGCTAATCAGAAAGAAAGGAAGCAACATTGCAAGAAGGTAACTGTAGTCACGGAAGAGGAGAAATCTTTAGAAGAAGCTCACATAACGTTTAACGGCAAGGAAAACTCACAAATCATTGAGAATCACGACGGCACCTTAGTGATATCGGTCCAAGTAGGGAATTACCTATTGAAAATAATGTTGGTAGGCAATGGTAGTGCGCCAAACATCTTACACCGATCAACTATGGACAAGATATCAACAAAATTATGAAACCCGGGACGTGCATTGGTAGGATTCAACACAGAAGTAACGTACTCATAAGGGACGCTTCCCCTTCCAGTGCTGGCATTACAGTTTAACCATTTGAAAGAATTTATGATTTTGAATGTGGCATGACACATGGGTTAAGTCGATTAACCGACAAGATCATATCAAATATTTAGAAGAAGTCTTCTCGGAATTACATAGATACAGCATGAAGCTGAACCAAAAAAAAATGTGTCTTCAAGGTTAAAGCAGCAACATTCCTCGGGCACATGGTCACACAAAGGGGAATTGAAATTAACTCAGACCAAATGAAGGCAATCGTAGAAATGAAGACTCCAACAAGCCTAAAAGACCTACAAAGCCTTATGGGAAATTTAGTAGCCATTGAGAGATTTTTAGTCAGATTAACAGCCAAGTGCAAACCATTCTTCTTGAGAATAAAAAAGAATTTAGCTCAAAGGTGGGATGAAGATTGTGAATCAGCTTTCAAAGTAGTTAAAGAATATTTGCCTCGCTACTTATCCTATCAAAACTAGAGCTAAATGATGAATTGTACATGCACTTGGCGATTTTAGAGGCAACATACAGTGCGGGTTTGGTCAAAGAATAAGGAAAAGCGCATAAGGTAGCATAATTTGTCAGCAAACGCCTAGCAGAAACAGAAAGAAAATATAAGAAATTGAGAAGATTGTCCTAGCTCCAATCGAGGCATTCCGCAGATTGAAGCCATATTTTTAGGCGCACGTTGTGCCGACCGAGTTCCCAATCCAAAGCGTCCTGCATTCACCATATCTAACAAGTAGATTAGCCAAGTGGACAGTAGAACTCGACCAATATGAAATATGTTATATCCTAAGAACGGTGATAAAGTCACAAGTGTCGGCAGACTTCATCGCCGAGTTCACAACGGGACAAAATGAAGGCATTACCGAAGTCAATCCACAGATGGATGAATAGGAATTATACGTTGATGGATCATCAATCACAAAGGATCAGGGGCAGGGGCAGTAATTTGAACCCCGCATGGAGAACTCATAGAATAAGCTCTATCATTTTGCTTTAACAGCTCGCGCGACAAAGCAAAATATGCGGCACTGCTAGCTGAAATCCGTCTCGAGGAATTTGGAGTGAGAAAAATAAATATTTATTATGATTCACAATTAATGGCTAACCAAATTGCAAGGATGTACACCGTTAAAGATGAAAGAATGTCAAAATACATCCATTGTGCGAAGTGGTTATTGAGCAATTAGAGAAATACCACGTAAAATAAATTCCAGGAGGGGAAATTCACATGCAAGCTCTCTAGCAACTTTGGGATCGTCAATCAACAATCATAGAAGAAGAAACATCCCATTTGAATTTCCTAGAATTCCCAAGCATACGGAGTCAAACAACCATTCGCAATACAAAACCCACATAACTAAGTTGGATAGATCTAATCATTCAATATTTGCAAGGCGGCGGGCTCCCAGAAGATAGATTGGAGGCATTCTTCAGGTAACTCTTGATTTTTTCCTTAACTTTCCTTTTATTGCTATTTTCTTTTCTTAGACAACTCTCTACCACAACACCCTTGCCGCTAAAATTAACAATATCAGTGGTGAGATGGTCAGGGATGATCAAGAAGTGTCTAACTTGAAGCATCAATTGCTGCCAGATGTGGAGCTTGGTGAGCTGAAGAACGAAGCTGAAGCAATGAGGATCTTAATTGATAAGTTACGAGCTAAAGTAGACATGAGCGCTTAGGAAGCTGTTCACAAGGCTTCTAAGCGGTTTGAGGCCTCGACTAGTGAAGCCCTTAAGAAGAAAATAATTTATCCCTTTCTGAAGGGACTTGGTGGTTCCTTAGGCCAGAGCCTGAAGGAACAGAACCCAAAGTGGGGATGCCTCATAAGCACCCAACCCAAAATTTAGGGATGAAGGTCCAACCGGAATGAATCCCAAGGGTTCAAGAAGATTAGGCTGAACAGTGGTCTTGGTTACTGGAAGAGAAAGAATAGAAGAAATTTGAAGGGGAGGTAAAATAGGAGAAGTACCCTTAAAAAAAACCATAGGTGATGGCTCAATAGCCATCCTTGGCTGCACATTGCATAAAGAATGGTTCAAAGAAATCTCGTTAGGCCTCATCTTGAAAGCTTCTCGAATGGAAGTAGAAGTAGAAGATGAAGAACTCGAAGAAGAAGGTTTCCTTTTGATGACAACGCATGGGGGTCTAGGGGAGGCTGAATAAGAAAAGGAAGCTCGCGCCCAGGGTCAAGCAGCCACTGCCAATCACGAGTGAAAATACTGTAAGATGAAAATAAAAATCAATGGAAATGGCATAGTCACTCACCGAATGACCTCCATTTGGTAGGGATGTGAGAGTGACTGCCACCTCTCCATTCACCAGAGACTTGAAACGTCTCGGTGTTCCACTATTTATCTCTCTCGGGCATGTCCAAGTATCAACGGACCGCCGGTCAGGCAACTACGTGGGGCAGCGTACTGATGGCCAATTTTCTCCATAAGGGAGTATAATATACGATATTCATTTAAACCTAAATCTAAACTAAAAAAATGGTTCAAAGATCCCAAAACCTCACAAAATCCTACATTGCCAGGCTAAGAGGAAGGACTGACAATCAAAATAAGAACAACTAACGTCGACGCAAAAAGCTCTACGGTAAATGGAAATGAAATGGTTAAAATCATCCATGTTCCTAATTTTGGGGACAGTGGGGGAGAAAGAGAACGGCATTAAAGAAAGCTTGAGAACGAAGGGGAAGAAAAATAAATTTACTGAGTAAAAGTATGCGCGGGAAGAGAATAAGGTAAAAAATCTTTTAATATCACCTCAGTGGACGCCAAACGATGGATTCAAAAGGTAAAAGTAATAGCTGTAAAAAATGAAAATGATGCTTGAAAACAAAAAAGAATATGTACGTACACGTGGTGTAACGACATTAGCAGGAGTGTAAGCAGAAGATGAACGGAGTGAAGACGTCTCTTTTCACCCAAGAAACATAATGATGGTGTGCAGAAAAGTGAAACGACGTAGAGCAGAAAGTAATGATAAAAATCATGGCGTCATTAGTCGCCAGTAAATGGCAGATTAGAGTATTAGTATTTTACATCAATGACTTAAAATTAAGATTAGAGTAAATGACATATTAGAGTACAAGGTCGGTTAACCCATATGGTAGTGGATGAATGTGAAGGAAGACAAGCTAAAAAAAGGACAACGTGGAGGAATATGAAGGAAGCGAAACTCAACCGAGTATGATGTGGCAATGAAAAGAGAATCAAATCTGATAGTGGCGATTACACTTCTCTCCCTGATTTGATTATCATAATCACATTAAATATTCATTATATCTCATTAAATGATTGTAAACGACCACAATGAAGAAGACCTATAAATACATTCACACGTATCAAACAAAGAAAAATCAAATCAATATAAACTACTTGATTACTTTACTCTTTTTTCTTTTTCAGTTCTCAAAATTCATGTATACATTCTCTTCCCAGAATACAGCTGAGGAAGAAATGCCTTTACAAGTTCATCTATAAATATTTGGTTTTTTTTTAAAATAGAAACTATAATAATAAAAATTAAAAATTATTAGCAGTAATAATAGGGATAATGAGAGGATTGATGGGAATAAAAGTCTTTTTTAAGTGTTGTTTGGAGGAGACAGCACTGTCTCACTGTCACAGAACCCAATCACTTCTTTCGTTTTAGGGTATGTCGTGTGTGTGTGAGTGATGATTGATCTTTAAGTATCAATTAAATTCAATCGTCCATTCTGCCTGATTGATACATACGTCACGTGCTACTCTTCAATCCTTTCCTAAAAACATATTACTATTATTTGTCTTAGTTTTGCACAAATTGGTCTAAATATTTTACCCACAACAAGAAAGAAAGAGAGAAGACATTATAGGGAGGAAAAAAAGGAAAACGATATGAACCGTCTATTAGATCTGAACGATTTAAAATTGACCATTCTCCAAATCGATAAAATTGCTCTAGTTTTTTTTATCTTTTAATAGTGTTTCATTTAAAATGAACTACTTAGATAGAACATCTCGGTCTCTTGTTCAATGAAATCAGCATCCTGAAAAAGAGAGATAGTAAGCATTTAGGGTCTAGTCAATAATAATGCAAGAGTGGAAAATTTTGTAGGTCTATGGCCCTAAAGATCGGTGGTGGGACACTCCAAAATTTCCATTCACATACAACCACCTTCTTTCTCATCCTAATTTTGTAGACAACTTATCTGATTTCTTATTCTATACTATTTCACAATAAGTTCTATTCTGAAACAAATTTCATAATGATTCCAAAAACCAATTAAACACATGCCATTAGTTAGGTCAAATGTTTTTCTAGTTCTCAAATTCTTTCATTGATTTCTTTCCTGCTAATTTTATGTTTATTTTTCTATGAAGCTTAGCTTGTTTCTTCATAGGCCTGTAAAAGTTTCAATAATCAATCTCTGATGTATGTTATATTGTTTCTTCATAGGCCTGTAACTGTAGAGAGAAAATTTAGTATGAGTCGTTTAAATAAATCTAAACAGTTCAGATTAAATACTAAAAATGAAAAAAAGTGAAATTTTTTATCTTTTTTTCTTATAGTTTGACACGATCTAAATCATTCAGATCTGATTAAATGATTCAACAGTGTTAAACTATCGTGTCTGTCTTTGCTATTCAAAGACAAACAATTCCTTTCTAAGCGGAGATGGTTTGTGTGCAAACAAACCCAAACCTGGGGAAATCATAAAAAGCCGGGCACAGCTAGTTAGGTGGTTCTATCTACTAGAATTTTGTTGGGTTCAAAACCTAGCTAGCTAGTATAGATTAAAAGCCTTCAAAATTTTTGTGATGCTTGTAATCTTTTAATTTTGAGAATCAATTGCGGGGTAAGTACTCAACACTTTCTCATAATCTACTCCAAAATATTACATTTAAATACAACAAGTTATTCAGAAAAAGTACAGATCCATCAGCATGCATATTGTTCCTTCTAATGTTTTCCTCTATCTTATTAGTTGCGCTTCCCGTGTGTCTCATTCATGTTAACAAAAAATGGGAAGTAAAATGAACTAATTTTCATTCGGAAAAATGATTTTACAGTATAATATTTTAAAAATAAAGTGAAAAATCCACTCTGGAATTCTATTGGAAATGTCAATTCCACATACACGTTGATAGATGTTAGTTTGGAAAAAAATTCCAAGCCACGCCAAACAAGATCTTCAGGTTGAATGCTTTAAGTCATATCCAAGGCCACTTGGAACCCACATACCCCATTGAGGAACAATCAGCATATGGGGTAATTGGTATAATACAATGACGAAAGAGAAAAAGAACAAAAGAAACATCTTCATCGAGCAACTAAAAGATGATCTACCGGCCATGTATTAGTTTCCGATTTAATTCAATAATTTGTTGGAAATAGTTTTGACATTACAATGTCATAAGCTAAGGAATCATATATGTACCAGCTACACAGACTAAGGAAGTCTCTCAGCAAGCAAGGAGGATAAAAGTTTAACTAACTTCAGTTATTAGAGTTAGTTATATTACACAATTGTAGAGACTGTTATTATGAGTTTTCAGTGAACTGATATAATGTTTCAACTGATATGATATAATTATTCTTGATCCAGATGGTAGAATTATACGATTTACGCTCATGTCTAACATTCATGATCTGATTCACTTGTGGAATGTTAAATTGAGAGAATCTTACGATCCTATTATATTTTTTTATCTTAGATTGGTAAGATCTTATGATCCTACTTTAATCTTACAATCACACTAATTATAATTTTGTAAGGTATTGATAAAAAATAATATAAAGTTAATTTAAACTGTTCAATTTTTAAGTTATTATTTATTTATTTAAATTGCACTAAGGAAAATAGTGAAATCTACCGTTGATTAATTAAATATATTCAAGAATTTTAATATTAGTTTGGTAAATTGTGTTTTTTCATAATATTACTAGTGTAGTAGTATTTTATGATCAACGATTTGATCATACGACCCGATTCGTAAGATCTTTCTGCGATCTTAAATAGGATCACGATTCTGACCACCTTGCTTGGTATGAAAGTTAATACATATTTCTCTTTAATATTACTTTCAAGATTGCCTCTTAAGTTCCATGCTATTAGCGCCAAACGAGTACCCACGTGGAATATGGCTTCCAATACAGAAAACAAGAATACAACAAACAGTGTAACAGCTAGTGAAGAAAAACCCTAAATTTAGGGAATGGATGAGGAAAGATCAACGAATGTTAAGCTGGCTTAGATCTTTGATGAATGAAAGTGTTTTGGGTACATTAACTTAATACAATACCTCTGCATATGTGTGAAGCTCTTTATAAAGGCATTTTTCGAGCCAATCTATAACAAAAATGACGCAAATCAGAAATTCGCTCCGAAACTGCAAGAAACAAAATTTGACAGTATCAGATTATTGTGACGAAATAAGGAGTATACCATATGGCTTGGCAGCCGCAGGTCAACCTGTAAGTAATCAAGATCTTATTTTGTATGTGATCAACATAACATCAACCACTCGATGATAGAGAAAATTTAAGACGATTCAATGTATGGGTAGAGTAGATGTATCGCATTTAGCCATATGAAAATAACAAAAATTAATATTAACACGATTCCCATCTCATCTGACTCTTATGCATGAAACTAAATGGGAAAAAAGAAATATATGGAGAGAAAATGGGAGTATGGAGAAAGAGAGTAATTTTTGTCTTTAAGAAAAACCACAGACATGTAATCGTGTACCAAGTAAACATCAGATTCGGCATCCTAATCTGGATGAAGAATGTGCTTAGTAAATTGGATTCTTTTATGATGCCAGGAAGATTTAATAATTCTTAGATTGTATGCAGGGTCATTGTAGTCTTAGATTACATTTGGAGTAATTTGAGTCACACAAAATTCAGTAAGGGCTCACAATACGTAGTGAGGTTCACTAAATACGTACAAAATAATAATTCTTGGAGAGGTTCACCAATACGTAGTGGGGTTCACCAAATATGTACAAAATAATAATTCTTGGAGGGTTTCACCAAATACGTAGTGGAGTTCACCAATTATGTAGCGACGTTCACCAAATATGTACAAATTAATAATTCTTGAAGAAATTCACCAAATACATATTGGGGTTCACTGATTACGTAGTGAGGTTCACTAAATACGTACAAATTAATAATTCTTGGAGGGGTTCACCAAATATGTATTGGGGTTTACCAATTATGTAGTGTGGTTCACCAAATACGTACAAATAAATAATTTTAAAGGGTTCACCAAATACGTACTGAGGTTCACCAATTACGTAATTGGGTTCACCAAATACGTACTGGGTTCACCAATTACATATTGGGGTTCACCAATTACATATTAAGGTTCACCAAATACGTACAAATTAATAATACTTGGATATGTTCACCAAATGCATACTAAAGTTCACCAATTACGTAGTGGGGTTCATCAAATACGTACAAATTAATAATTCTTGAAGGGGTTCACCAAATACGTACTAGGGTTCACCAATTACGTAGTGCAGTTCACCAAATACGTACAAATTAATAATTCTTCGAGGGGTTCACCAAATACGTACTGGAGTTCACCGATTACGTAGTGGGGTTCACCAATTACGTAGTGTGGTTCACCGATCTATCCCGTCGGTTTCTCTAACCAATACCGGTGATTTTTCATCCAATACCGACGATTTTTCATCCAAATACCAACGGGTTTTCATCCAATTTTGGTGATTTTTTTCCAATACTGGCAGTTTTGGACCCAATACCGACGGTCTTTCATCCAATACCGGCCGTTTTGGGCACAATAACTGCAGTTCCTAGTGATTTTTTTCATTTCGGCGGTTTTGTTATTTTTTTCGGCTGTTTTGCATCAATCCAATAATTTTTAGGACCTTTTATGGCGGTCTTTCAACAAATTTCATTTTTTAAAATTGATCAGGATATACTGGATGAAACGCAAACAAACTTATCAAGATTCTCAAATTTTTATGTGAACATTAAAGTATCTTCACTTATATTTTAAATTAGATTTAAATTTAGTAATAAATTGCTAAAACAGTTGAATACTTATTCATAAACGCTTAAGAATGTATTCTTGATTATGTTGTTATGATTATACAACAAGTATCAAGTAAAATAATATTTCCCCATTTAACGCACATGTTCCTAAATTCTAGATTTATTTATCACTTTCATATAATTGTCTTACATTTATCATTTTACACACTAATATGTCTTACATTTATCGAATCATAATTTTTCACTATTTAACGAACATGTATATCGCCCGAGGTTTGGAGGTGAACATATTTAGATTTATGGTGAACCCTACTACATTTTAGAATAACACCTCGAGGAAATTAATTTTTAAATTTTGGTGAACACTTTCAAGAATTATTAATTTTATACATGAAATATTTTGGTGAACCCCTCCAAGAAATATTAATTTTGTACGTGAAATATTTTGGTGACCTCCTCCAAGAATTATTAACTTTGTACGTGAAATATTTTGGAGCATTTGTTGTACGTGCAATACTTTGGTGAACCCTTTAAGATTCTCTTTGTACTCCACTACGTAGTGGGGTTCACCAAATATGTACAAAATAATAATTCTTTGAGGGGTTCATCAAGTACGTAGTGGGGTTCACCAATTACATACAAATTAATAATTTTTAATACGTACTGGGGTTCACCAATTACGTATTAGGGTTCGCCAATTACGTAAAATCTAATCGCCATACCAAATAGTCAAATCGCCTATTTTTAGCCCCTAAACGCCATCCTGAAGGTGCTAATCGCATCGTCAAAGCCATGCACTAGTTTTATGCCTCCAATCATCTGTTTCATTCCCTAAACACCATGTAGAAATAGGCGATCATCAATATCCCTCACAATCACCACTTTTTTGGGCCTAATCGCCATTCTTCGCAATCAACTACCCCAAATTACCACTCAATCAGGCAGCTCATAGGTGATCGTCAAGCTCCCTCCCCAAACGCCATGTATAAATACTGTTACATGTTAAGTATTAGGAATTTGATAGTGAATGAAATACCTAATTTTGTAAGAAAATAAGATGGTAGACAATATTTCTCTAGATAATAATAAGAATCAAAGAAGCACCAACTCTTTAATGTATGAAATACCAGCTCCCCCACTGGCATAATGGATATTTTAAGATGGGTGCTTAATTTACCAAATTAGCTATTGGCAAGCACCACAACTTGGCATAATGGATATCCAGAGATAAAATGCCTGGTTTGCTTGTTTTATGAAGCGGGTGACTAGATATTTGAGTTTAACTTTCAAGAGTTTGAAATGGTGCAAAGTCGGGGGAATCTACGGGTCAAATATACCAGAAAAAGGAAAAAAAATAAAAATAACAATCAGAACAGAGATATGGAACAAATGATCAACAAACACCTACATGATAAGCAATACTTGAATATATCAGTACAAACAAAGAAAACTTGAGCGACAGAAAATAAATCATTCAATTTGCCTATTTTTATAATTCAAGAAAACACCTGACGTTTGTTTTGTTGCTATGAAAGAGTAGTATTATAGTCTGTCAGCTCAGAGATCACACTGCTTGATATTCCAGGACGGATTCTCTTTCCTTCAGGTATCATCAATAAATAAAACGTCATGGCTTGAAAAGAGATTGGCATCCTGGCTGACATTCTTAACATGCAAGCAATAAAATGGCATTAGCATTACACTAATGCAAATAACTTGATTATGCAAAGCAAATGAACTTCATGTATTCGAGCCATTCATACGTTTAAAAATTAATGCATCCACCATTTTGTGGTGAATGAGATAAAACAATTTGGTGCTGCCCATAGCATTCAATATCAATGAACTTAAAACAAGCTTTCGAATATATGATAAATGACCAGGAATTAAAGAATCTAGAGAGATGTATGATAAATAAAAGTCGAGTTCAAAACATGTCTTGTGTGGAACAAGATAAATCCAATTGAGAGGATTATATGCTACAGTTATAGAAAGAATAAATTTATCAGCAAGACCGAATTAGCCAGAGACAGAGATGGTAACATGTTACTAGCAGTTCAATTTTTTCAAACTTGACACAAAAGCTTACTTATAAATGCATGCACATTCTCAAAGGGTAAAAACTTAGCCTGCTTATTAGAATCAATAACAAGGGAAAATCAACAAATGCTTACAAAAGTCATCAACAATGGCAAAGAAAATTTTTCCCCACTCCCCGTTTAATATATCAACATGACCTCTCGTAGAGGCACTCCTTTGGCATCAACCTGCAATTAAGGTTAAAATTGGATGTTTCGTGATGCATTCATAATATCTGATTCTTTGGAGAAAGTTATACTTGAGCAATCTTAATTTTTTTCTTCATCTAAAACCATAATCTACATCATAAACATACGAAGGTGATTGCAGCAGACCAAACTCAATAACTTTATATTGCTCTGTTTTGTTGATGTATTGGATTAAACCAAGGGACATACCTTAACAAACCAAAAGCAGCTTGGAAAATACCAACAACGAAAGTGACAGGGAAAACAAGTTGTCTATAGGAAATAGGGTCAGACACTGCATCTTCTATTTTCTGATGCATAGATGACAGTAGAAATGGCACTATAGCCACCAGTCCTATCGCTAGCTCTCTTGAACTCCCCAGCAGTGCATAAACCAGAGGTGGAACTACACTTGTGCCTACAATTAAATTATTAAAATCTTCAATCATTATTAGTTAGATTAAAATTTAATAAAAAGAACCTTTTGTTTCAACTCAAAAAACACTTACACAATCCATATTGAGGATCCAGTTTGGCTAAGCTAGCATACCCGATGCTGTGTCAAAAAAGAAACAGAAGGTTATATTTTAATACCCAATAAAAAAGTATCTAAAGAAATTGTTAAGTATCTACTACCTAAGGAATGCAAAGGCTTGCAAGACTTAAACCAGACATTAAGTCCTTCTAAAAGTTAGCAGCTTTATAGTTCCTCCCCCAACTAAAAACGGAGAAAATGCGTCATAAAACTGAGATGACGTGTTGAGCAGGGGTTTTCTTCTCAGAATTAGAAGAAGAAGATGGTTTTTCTCTGTGAGGAAGGACAATATCTTTGGTCACACCAATGAAATCCTACCATAAGCTTGGTGGGTCTGAAGAATCAAGAACCCATTCACGAATTTTACCAGTTGGACATGAAGATGATGGACTACAATCTCCAACATCTTCACTCTATTGTTGTTTTTGTTGTTCTTCTCTACTTAAAGTTTCTATCTATAAAGAATTCATCATATGGGGGAATTTGTTTAAGTTTTTGGGTGAACTCTCGAGGTTACTTCTTTTTAAATATGTTTATTCTCAACTTCTCATTCGTCACATGTGAGTTCTGTAAATGTACTTGAATTTTTTTGCAATTAATACTTATTTTATACCAAATATGCTAATTTAAAAGAATTTCAACCAGAAAAAACCTATTAATTCCCTTTTAAAATCTCAAATTAATACAAAACCATTTGAAAAAAATCCATTTTAAACCTTAAGAGCCTATATGCAGAACAAAAACTAAGCTACCTGAAATATGAGAAAATTCTCTAACAATAGGAAGAAAAATGATCTAGGACAGAGAGCTAGATCATACATGGGTATAGTTAAACTTGAAGGATTCGTAAACTTATCGAACAAAAATCCTAAATCACGAGAGATAGCACCAATGACCGAGAAAGGGCACTGATGACGGAGAGAGATCACTGATGACGAAGACAAAGAGCCGACGATGGAGAAAGAGCATCGACGACGAACATAAAAAGAGAGAGTCGCGACGGAGAGAGTGCAAAGACGACAAAGGCAGAGATAGTCTAGACGAAGAACGCAGAGAGCTTGGACGATGAACGCAGATAGAGCCTGAAGATTGAGGGTGAAAATCGCGTCGCCTTGACTGAGTTTTGGTGAAGCTATGGAGTTGGCTTTCGAAGGAGGCTTTCGAAGAAAGAGAAAAAGTGGTAACCTGTAACTCATTCAACATGTAATATCTTTTTCTCTACTCTCTTTTAATCTAACGGTTGAGAGTCTCCTTACCTCATCTAATGGCTAGGAAGACTCCCATTATCAATGTCGGGAAATTTTTTCCCGACATTAGAGAGGGATCCTGCTTTTGCCAATCCCAATGTGTATACTAGAAGAGAAGTATGGTATCTTTGGGATATTTTTTTTAAATTAAAAAATTGTTTTCAACAATATAAATCTTTTTTGGCATGTATGATCATTTCCTAAACACTTCAACGGGGGTTTTGAAAATAATCATATTTTCAAAAATTTCATTTCCTTATTTTCAGAAATTATTTCTATTTATATTCTCCAAAATTATTATACTTAAAAAAAATATTTAACACTCAAATGTATTCCAATTCTTGGATTCATAAAACATTTTCTTATTTTTACTCACAAATGATTGTTGTGCTCTAAAAACAACATAAAACTATTTCTTAAATTACATAACGAAAATAATTTTACAAACTCGTTATTCCGCATCATATCCAAAAATTTTGTAAATCCACGAGTTGTTTTCATCAAACTCTTCTAAGTTATATTGGTGATATCAACCGTCAATTAACTTCTGAGTTGAAAGACCCAATATCAATACATGCACCGCTAACAAGCTAAGTTATTCGACAATTCTGAGTTCAATATGAAAGAAGTGAGTCGATCATTATCTGATTCACAGTTTGATCTATGAGTGGAGAGATTATTGATGAGGTTGGTTGAAAAATTTTACATCAAACTTTGATTGTCAAGAGGAAAACCAAATGTCCAGTACAATTTTTATTGAAATTATTTGAGAGCAATTATTATATGCAAAATTGACTATTAAAAGTTATATTTCTAACACATATTTTTAAAGAGTATAACAGACTAAGATTTTAAACTGGGATCAAAGTTTGGTAGGGCTTGTATTTGTTGTGTCGCGTAGTTTTGAGTATTATGTGTCGTGTAGTTATCCTTAGTGTCGCACTGCCAACTGACATGTGTTTTAGTCCACGCACTGCAAGTAATAGAGGACGGGGAATCACCGCCGTGTATGCAAATGTCGTGCAATTTTTCTTACATTTTTTGATGACAGGTAAAAATGTTGTAAAATGACATTTTTACGAGGGTTTTTCGAAAAAATGTCGTAACATGTTAATCCTACCATGATGCTTATAGAAGCAAACGTCGTGTTATTTTTACATGCTGTCATAAATAGTAAAATGATTGACGATGGTAGTTATATATGACGTCATGGGAAGTGCATGTCCATCGCGTATTATAGAGATTACAATGACGGTTTTACTTACCACCATCGTACAAGAAATTAATGCCGTCGTAAATCATTTTCCTTATTACGACATTTTATTTTACCGTCTTGTTTAATGACATGACCGTCGTGTATTTTTTAGATTATTACGACACTATGATAACCACCATCGTACAATATGATTTTTACCATTGCAATTCAATGTCTTTATTATCACGTTATGTTTATTTATCGTCGTCAATGTTTCAGTTCTACTACGAACTCTGTTTTTATGTCATTGTCTAAGATTAAATTTTATCCTTCAATTTTTATATCTACCCTCGCAAGTAGTGCTTTTATTTTTTTTTAATTCTAACCAAAAAATTTGTCTCAACCTACATTTGCTCTGAAAATATCAAATTAATAAAACAAGTATTGTATGTTATATTCCAACAAAACAGATAAAAATCATTACAAGGAAATTTCATTCCTTACTTTTCTGTATAATTGATTTGACAGAAGACACGCACCACACTCTCAAGAATTTTTTTAATTCCAACCAAAAAATTTGTCTCAACTCACATTTACTGTGAAAATATCAAATTAATAAAAACAGATATCAAACATTAAACTCTCAAGATTTATATGTTATATTCTAATAAAATAGATAAAAATCATTACAAAGAAATTCCATTCCTTATTTTTTCTATATAATTAATTTGACAGAAGACACACATCACACTATCAACGAAGTGCATCATATGCAACTTCCGAAGAGAAATTCAACCGCTACCAATCAGATACATTATGCATCCGTCATCGCAGATCTATGTCAAATAGATCACTCAACCTTTCTTTCCTAGAAGAAATATTAAACAGAGTGAAATTCATTTAAAGAAATAGAAAAGCAAATACCTGATGACCACTCTGATTGGTCATATCAGGATCTGCAGATCTGGGTTGAGGGATGGTTATGTGTTTTCTTCAATAGCTCTCTTAAATACTTCCGTATGCAAATGAGAATCAAGCTTCAATTAATTCAACTAAACGCCAACTAATCGACTCTTGAAAAGATAATCAAGAAAAAAACTAAACAATGGTGAGCAAAAAAAAAAAAATCAAAACTGCATAATCAATGCTCAACCTCAATCACAATAAGCAAGCCTAGTGCGAATCTTGGTGTATCATAACAGTCCTGGAGAACTAGTGAAAAACATAGAATCCAAGTATTAAAAGCACCAAAATATTATGAGTTTATAATTACCAAAACTGTAATTCTCTCACAGCTCTAGATATCTAATGTAACACAATTCATACACATACAGTCATTCAATTTACATATACATATGATATAACACAAAACTCAGATTAATATAAGATAATTTTTCCTCTCTTCCCTTCTCATTTCCTTAGCTCCAAAAACCCACATGCAATGGATTAATTTTAAAGAAAACATAACAAATCATGGATCACAAAAAACCATTTATAAGCAACGCAAAGTTGATTAGCAAATCAGTAAAGACAGTTGAACTAAATTTCATGAAACCACATGAAAATCATGAACAGTTAAAAAAATACCCACTGCCATGTGGATAATGAGGGCCAACCAAATGGCTTGCAAAAAGCAGCAGGAAAGCGAAAATGGGAGAGATAAAAAAAATGTCTTAAGGCCCCCGTAAACAAACAAAGAACGACGGGATGCATATCGAGAACAGGAAAGAGCACCAGAACGAGAAAATATGACTGACTAACGGGGAAAGACTGACGAATGACCCACGCCTCTAGAATGGGAAAAGAAACTTGAGACTCGAAGAACTATCCTGAACGGGCAAGGAACTCGCGGAACTGTGCAAGAACGGGAAGAGAATGATCAGAAGAAGAACATGAACAGATAAAAGGAATCCGAAATGACAATCAAGTGGCAATGATTGATTATGTAGCTGAATAGCTCAGACGAGACATTATGGCAGGCCATCAAATAACTATGACTGACTGGCTCGAAGCACAAGAAATCACCAAGTGACTGTGACTGATTGGCGGCTGAATGAGACAAATGAAAGTGATAAGTAAAGAAGCGAAATAGGCCATACCTGGCAGAAAGATCCCCACGAATGTGTGTGATCTCTAGGCATAATGAGTGCATTCAAGATCATAGGGGGAGGATAATCATTCCCCTCCCTTTTATTATTATTTTAATCAACTCATGTAAATTAGAAAGCCTATATAATGCTAGTGTATTTAATGAAACACAAGTATTCAATACAATTAAAACAAATACAACTCAGAGCATTTACTCCTTGCACACACACACACACACACTCTCATTAATACTAATATAAATCAACCATTATCAATACTTTTCCTTTTGATCCATGATTAGTAGAAAAAAACTTTTACATTTTGGTACTCTCGTTGAGAGCTGAGAGAAAAGCTTAAGAGGCCCACCCTACAAGACCATAAACATGCCTAGAACCAGATCCAACGCAGCCCTAAATGAGGGCAGCAGAACAAGAGATGGAGATGACCATATAGATCAACTAAACCCACCAACGGAAATGCTGCAGACAATCCTAAATATGATGCATGAGATGGAACAGAGGAACGCTGAAGCAATACATAACGCATGGAAGAATGTACAAGATCAGATCAACACACTACAACAAGAACTTGCAAAAACGTGAGCAAATGTCAGTCAACGGGTGAATGATGATGAACAAGAAACTAACAATGAACAGTAAACCCACTCTGCGGGCAACCGCTGAGATGGAAGACAAGGAGATAACGAGAATAGTAGAAACATGCGACATGAAGAGGAAGTCCAGTCGTAGAACCTCGTGAAGGAGGCTACCGGAGAGGCTCGCCAATCCCGAGTCATGTCAAAGGAAGAAATAGAATAACTGTTGGACCAAAAGATGATGGAAATGAGGAATCTCGAGAGTACGGGAAAAACTGACCTTGAATCTCTTATCTGAACACCATTAAGCTCAGAAGTCCTAGCAACGCCCGTACCCAAAAAATTCATTACTCCCAGATTCAAATGCTGTGAAGGAAAAACTGATCTCGTAGATCATTTTTGACGATACAGATAAGACATGGCGCTGTACTAACATGATAATAAGTTGATGTGCAGAATGTTCCCCACTGGTCTAGATAGGATGAGTTTGAAGTGGTATCATACCTTATCGATGCACTCGATCGCGAGCTTCACTCTCATGTCCTCCATTTTCATAAAACAATACTTTATTTACCGTACGGTCATGGGAGACTCGAAACACCTGATGACAATCTCTATCAAGGAAAGGGATTCCCCGTGGGAGTACACTCATCGCTTCAAAGACGAGATGGCCAAGGTCGAGAACTGTGACGATCAATTCGCTAAATTGGCCTTTCGACGAGGTCTGGACCTAGAATCACCCTTTTTCAAGGATCTTTTCAAAGTGAAACCCCTTTCTATGACATAAGTTTTCCAACAGGCGCAAGCATACATCACTCTGGAGGAAGAAAAAAGGAGTACGAAGAGAACAACTGAACGGAAGAAAGAGGAATCATGGAAACGGGAAAGAGGTGTAAGTCCTGAAAGGAGGAAGCACGACGGAACAAAAAGAGAAGATGGGAAGAATATCAAGCAAGAAAGAATCATGTAGCCAAGATGGGATTTTGACACAGTCCACCCAAGAGACAAAGTCTACACACCGTTAACTATTCTGGTCAACCAGATACTAGAGGCTATCAAAGACAAATCTTGGCTGAAAAGACCAGCCCCGCTTACAAAGGAACCAAGCTATATGGATAAAGACAAGTACTACTCTTACCATAGGAGCAACGTGCATTACACACGAGGCTATTTTCAGCTTAAAGATTATATTGAACAACTTATCAGGGAAGGGTACCAAAGTCAATTAGTAAAAGAAATATGAACAGAAGTCGGAGGCTGAGAAAGGAAATAATGGGGAAGACAAGCGAGACAAGGGGAAGCAGCCCCTCCATATTGTTGACACAGTTATAGCACTAACCAAATAAGAAGGAACAACAAAAAGGAAAGGAAGATATATTGCAAGTGGCCAATGTTAGAAAGAATTGACAAAAACCCTCAGACGTCAACGAGAATCTGCCGCTGGTGTTCGATGATTTAGATCTGAAGCACAACGGACACCATAACGATTCCCTAGTCATCTCAAAACAAGTTAGAAACTGCCTGATGAGGAGTGTCCTGGTAGACAATGGGAGTGTAGCGAACATCCTATACTGAGCAACCATGGAGAAGATATCCATGGGAGACCAAAAGTTGAAAGGGACTTCGCAGTTGTTGATCATTTTCAACGGAGCTATCAACTACTCAGAAAGAACCTTGACTCTCCCGATAAACACGGATCCGTTTAACTATATGACTGAGTTCAGGTGCTGGGAACGACATCCCCGTACAACGCGATCCTGGGGAGGAGCCGGCTCCACATGATGAAGGTTGTACCCTCAACGTTCTATCGAGTGTTGAAGTACACGTCACTAGATGGATATAAACAATAAGTGGCGACCAGGCCGCGTCTCGCATATGTTCAGTGACCGCTTTAGAATCCGCTAAGAAAAAGGCTACGAAGAAGGCCGAAGGAAAAAGACTCGCGGATTTATAGCAATCACAGAAAAATGGGCAAGACAACCTGATGTACGAGGTGGGAGAGGAAACGAGGCTCATATGTTTGGAAGAAAGGACCTAGAATATGACTAATATTGGCGCCTGTCTTGAGGAAAATGAGAAGAGGAAGTTGGTGAATTTTATGAAGGAAAACAAAGATGTATTTGCAGCAACGGCACATGAGATGCCTGACATTTAGAAAATATCATCTGCCACAGGTTAAACACAGATCCTGCCATAGAACCTGTAAAATAAAAGCTTTACCCTTGAACGGAATCAAGCAATCAAAGAGGAGGTCGAGAAGCTCTTAGCAGCAGATTTTATCAGGGAAATATACTACCCCGAATGGCTACTTGATGTAGTAATGGTGCGGAAAATAATGGGAAGTGGAGGATCTGTGTGGATTTCACTAACCTATGTCCCCAAAGACGAATACTCACTATCGCTGCCAATGATATACCAAATGGTAGATGCCACTTCAGCGCACGAACTGCTCAACTTCATGGATGCTTACTCAGGCTACAATCAGGTATAAATGTTCCAATTGATCACGAAAAAAATTCTTTCATTACTAAGTACGTCGTCTATTGTTAAAAAATCATACCATTTGATCTCAAGAATGCAGGTGCAGCTGATCAAATGTTCGTTAACAAAGTCTTCCGTGAGCAAATCCAGAAGAATATGTAAGTCTATGTTGATGACATGTGGGTCAAAAGTAAGAAGTGGGAAGACCACATTCAAGACCTTGAAGAAACCTTTTATGTTCTAAGGAGAAATTTCATGAAGCTGAACCCAGAGAAGTGCATTTTTGGAGTAGCAGCGGGAAAGTTTCTTGGGCACCTAGTGACACAACGGGGAATCAAAGTAAACCCATACCAGTTAAAGGCAATCATAGAAATGAAGTCCCCACGGTACATTGAAGAAACCTTTTATGTTCTAAGGAGAAATTCCATGAAGCTGAACCCAGAGAAGTACACTTTTGGAGTAACAGCGGGAAAGTTTCTTGGGCACCTAGTGACACAGCGGGGAATCAAAGTAAACCCGGACCAGTTAAAGGCAATCATAGAAATGAAGTCTCCACGTTACCTTAAAGAAATCCAAGGGTTAACGAGTTCATCTCCAGGTCAACGGACATATGCAAGCCTTTATTCTAGAGGTTGTGAAAAAATTCCGCGAGCGGCTGGAATAAAGAGTGTGAAGATGCCTTTGCCAATATTAAGGAGTACCCAACAACTCCCCTTTACTCTCCAAACCTATTCCTGGTGAGCAGCTTCTGTTATAAGTAGTCGTCTCAATGAGGGCAGTTAGCGAAGTACTCATCAAACAAGAGGAAAAGAAACATAAACCTGTATAATTCATGTGCAAAAGTATTGTAGCGACATAAACAAGATATAAACAAATGGAAAAACTGGTACTGTTCATTGTAATTGCAGCACGGAAGTTAAAGCCTTATTTCCAGGCCCGCAATATCAAGGTGTTGACGGATTCACCCGTTAAAAACCTTCTGCACTAACGGAGGCAAGCGGGAGAATAGCGAAGTTTTCAATTGAGTTGAGCTAGTACGACATCAATTACGAACCGCGAACTTCAATAAAAGGGCAAGTATTAGCAGAGTTCGTGGCAAACTTCACTGAAGGGAAATTCAAAAAGGAACCCCGTCAAACGGAGGACGAAGGAAGATGGAAACTCTTTGTTGATGGTGCATCAAATAATATGGGAGCAGGAGTGGGAGTAGTGATACAAACAACTTTCAGAGAAACATTGGAGCACTCCATCACCTTCGAATTCAATGCTTCAAATAATGAAGCAGAATATGAAACACTGATTATGGGAGTATCTTTGCCGTAAAATAAGAGGTAACCGATGTAAAAATATTTTGTGATTCCATACTAATTGTGAAACAGGTCATGGGTGAATGCATAGTCAAAGATGAAGGGATGATGAACTACTTACAACGAGCAAAAGATCTTCTCGGTACGCTAAAAAATTACGAGATCCAACAGTTCTCCAGAACAGAAAACGGGCACGCAGATGCATTGGATAATCTGGGATCTTCTCGGTATGCTAAAAAATTACGAGATCCAACAGATCCCCAGAACAGAAAATGGGCATGCAGATGCATTGGATAATATGGGATCTTCACTACATTTCCCCTACAAAAGGAATGTCCTCGTGGATATTCTGAAGGAACCAAGCATCCCGCTCCCGTGGAATAACATGGCTGATGTAGAAGTTGAACGTAAACCTAGTTGGGAGGACGACATAATCCGCTTCCTTAAAGAAGGTACGCTTTTTAAAGATAAACTACTTGCCAAGAAGGTACAACATTGGGGTGCCAGTATGTGTTAGCAGAAATTAATGAGGGCATATGCAGAGACCACACTGGGGGCAGATCACTAGCCCATAAAGTCATGAATAATGGATACTACTAGCTCTAAATGCATCAGGATGTCAAACAGTATGCAAAAAGGTGTGACAAGTGTTAGCTTTTCGCGTCCGTAGTAAAAATGACCCCTAGAGAACTCAAAATTGTGGCTAGTCCTTAGCTGTTCATATAGTGGGCCCTAGACATTGTTGGGCCACTCCCCATGACAACTGCCCAAAAGCATTTTTTATTGGTAGCAACATATTATTTTACTAAGTGGATCGAGGCTGAAGCCTTTGCCAGAATTTATAGGAGAAGTGAGGGGGTTCCTATGGAAAAACTTGGTGTGCATGTATGAGATCCCCCAGATCTTGGTATCTGATAATGGACTTCAGTTCATCGCAAACTTAGTAAGAACATTCTGTGAAGATGTGAAGATCACAAACCGCTTCTCCATGCCTTACTACCCATAAGGGAACGGGCAAGAAGAAAGATCAAACTGGGTCATACTTGATAACTTGAAGAAACGACTGGAGTTCGCTAAAGGGAAATTTGTGGAAGAGCTACAACTCAGTTTTATGGGCATAGAAAACAACTCTTAGAGAGATAACATGTGAAACCCCATTCAAGCTAGCATATGGAGCAGAAGCAGTTGTTCTCGTGGAAATTAGAAGCCCCATCATAAGATTCGAGCTAAATGAACAACAATATGAAGAGTTCCTAAGGAACAACATTGATGAACTAAAAGCAAGAATAGAAGTTTCCCTGATCAGAATGACCCATTACAATCAGAAAATGAGATCTTATTTTCAGAAGAAAGTAAGGAAGCGGGAATTCCAGACAGAAGGTTTGGTCCTCAGAAAAATCTTCCAAACGGAAGGGATGCTCAGGCCAAAATAGGAGGAAACGACTATCACCACCTAAAAATGAGAGAAGGAATAGAGTTACTGAAACCATGGAACGGGATTCATTTGAAGAAATGTTTTGTATAAGGAATGTAAAAACTCATTATAGTGAAACACCTTTCCCGTGGTTTTTTCCCGCAATGATTTTCCACGTAAAAATATTGGTGTCAATCTTCTCTCCTCAACTGAATCATTACTACATGAAAATAAGGGCTCAAGGTCCTTGGGAGGAGGAGTTTATAAGTCCTACTCTCAAAATGAATTAAGGGTATAAAAAGTCATTGGGAGAGACATACCATAAGTCCTATTCCCAGAAGGAACTAGGGGCATGAAAAATCCTTGAGAGGGGTATCCCATAAGTCATTTTCTCCAAAGAAAAAATAACTAAAATAGGAAAACCCATGAAAACAGACGACTCAAACGGGCCTGCTTCATCATAACATGAATAAAAAAATTACAACAAACAAAAGAATGGACCCGTTACATTGTAAATGGGGAGGGATGGAAGTTCCAGTCTCAATGGATGGAAAGTAGAAGCGATCAAAATGGGTAAGCATACTCTTGCTTGAGCATTCCTTGAAAAATTTCTAAATAATTAAGAAAATGGAAACTAGTTACGAGAAAAACTTTTAAAAGCAAAAAGGGCACGAAGAAAATGGGTAACCAAAAAACCCCTTCATACATTCTGAAGTGTCTTTTGGTCTAAAGTATCGCTTCTCAGAATTTTTGTTGTATTAGAGAAAAGGAAATCTTTGAGAAAATGAAATTTTCGTTAAGTGTTCGAGAAAAGGGAATTATCTTTCAAGAGTTTTGTTAGGGAAATCTATTCCCGTAGTTGGGAATGATAGGAAAAATTACTGCTATTGAGAATAAAAGGAAAAGATAGAACTTGCTGCAAAAATGTCATTTTATTTAAAATGTGAAAAATTCCAAAAGGACCTAGTCAAAGAAAAGGAAAAATAAATGAAAATGAAAAATGCAAGGAAAAGAAAAATCACGAGAAACAGGAAAAAACTAAGTCTCCACCTCCCCCTTGGGAGTGGCGTCAGCAATCACCTCAAAAGAGGTAGCGGGAATAACCTCGGAAGATGGGTCAGCGTTTGAAGTGGGAAGCTTAGTCTTAGGGTCAGCAGGCTTGTCAGGAAGGGAGACAGGTGACATGCGGGAAGGCTTGTCAGCCTTGGCGTCGCGGTAGTCTATCGTGTAAATAATCTGTTCGTATTCGTCGACCATGACCTGGTACTTGGCCTCGAGTCCAGTCTCCCATTCGCGTGACTAAGCCAAAACTTCCTCGGCCTCAACCAACTTTGACTCGACAAGGGTCAGGTTGTCCCCGCTTATCTCGTCAATCCTCTCTGCCTCCCTCAGAGACTCCTCGAGCTTTTTCTGAAATAGACTCTTCTCTGGAAAGAGAGGAGAGAAGGGAAGTTTTAACTCTGGTATGGGGGGTTGCATGGGAAAGACTTGGGGATTCATTCCCTGAAGCCATAGACTATAGCTAGCGGGAAGGCGTCCCGATGAAGGGTTAGAAAATGATTAAATTCATCCCTATTTCTAACTAGAGGAACTGTAACCTTAAATGGTTGTTCTTCCATCGCTCCCTAAGGTAGAAAAATAAAAGTAGAGAAGAAAGAAGAAGAGAAATGGAGAAGACGAGGGACTCACAAAAAATGGAAGTATACGTAAGAGAAAGATTGAAGAAGATGAAAACTCATATAGGTTGCACACGCGAGGGAAAAGTTCAATGGCACTAACGGATTTGAAAAAAAATGGTTCACAATTAATTGTGAGAAGACATAAAGACAATAGTTGCATGGAAACAAGCTGCCAAATACCAACCGTTGCTTACAATGGGTGAGTGGCACGACGACAACTGGATAAAAATAAACTAATGGCCTGAAAATATGCACTACACGAGAACAGTAGATGAAATAACACGCATGAGGAATGAAAGAAGAGTCATGCACGCGCGCGTGTAGCGACAAGATCTTACCATAGGAAGATAAGACGGCATAAAGCAAAGATAGAATGAAATATCTGAGCGTGCCAGCAACCACAGAAACGAGGCAGTGATGGTATATCATTTTATTACTTGAAAATGATAACTTTTTCTGAGCAACAATTAATGTTTTACAGGATAAAAGAAGTAACGAATAAGTCAAAATGAACCAAAGATGACCACTCCCCAAAATTGGACACGTGCTAGGAACATTCATTACGCTTCAACGAGCATCGCCAAAGAGCAAAAGGGGGCAAATGAACAGATAAAAATTACCCACTATCACGTGGATAATAATGACCAACCAAAGGGCTCGCGAAAAGTGGTAAAAAATAAAACAAGCGAGACGACTGATGTCAAGAGACACCCGTAAACAAATGAAGAACGACCAGACGCATACCGAGAATGGGAAAGAGCACCAAAATGAGAAAAGCTGACTGGCCAACAGAAAAAGACTGACGAAGGACCCACGCCTTTGGAACGGAAAAATGAACCTAAGACTTGAAGAACTAGCCTGAACGGGCAAGACACTCGCTGAATTATGCAAGAACAAGAAGATAAGGATCAAAAGAAGAACATGAATTGACGAAGGGGATCCAAAATGACAGTCAAGTGGCAATGATTGATTAGATAGTTAAATGACTCGGATGGCAGGCCACCAAGTGGCTATGAGTAACTAGATCGAACCACGAGAAATCACCAAGTGACTGTTACTGATTGACGGCTGAATGAGACAGATGAAAATGATAAGGAAGGGAAAGAGATCCATAAATGACAGAAAAATCCCCATGAATGAGTGTGATATCTAAGTATAATGAGTGCCTCCGAAACCATAAAGGGAGGATAATCATTTCCCTCTATTTTATTATTATCTTAATTAACTCATGTAAATGAAGAAACTCATATAAGACCAGTGTATTTAAATAAAACACATACATTCAATACAACTAAAAAAATACAACTCAGAGCATTTACTCCTTACTCTCTTTCTCTCATTAATACTCATATAAATCAACATTTATCGATATTTTCCCTTTTAATCCCTTAGCGGAAAAATCTCCTACAAATCATATTCTCCTTAGTTAAAGATAACAGATTATACCCTTCTCTTGAACCCACCGAAAACAATAAAGCAATTCCCTTATGCATCAAAATGTGCGTCGTCCCACCAATTGTGCGTCACCCTAAAATATAAAAAGGCCAGTCATATATATTATTAATAAAGGAAAGAAAAGAGGCATGCCATAAGTTTGCTCAACTGAAGAAAAGCAGAGATGCATACATATTGGAGGCAATCGAACAAAGAGTAGGCATGTTGATGGACCTAAATCCATGAAGATGATGTAGCGGTTTCCATTGCAAGAAATCTCTCCCCATTATAAAATAGAGTCACAAAATGGCCCATCCGGGTTGACTACAACAGAGTCACAATCTGAAGAGACGTGTCAATGACAAAGCTTTTCTCGAACTGCAACAAGACATACCTATTTTTCTTTTTAAATATTCTCTGTACTAATTCCTAAAAAGTCTTTAAATTAGGAAGTTGTATATCGAATTGGTTAGTCATAGTTTATCAATATAGCTTGTTTACTAGGTATCCGAAAGTGACTAGATAAATCTTTTCATGGTGGATGAAAAACAGAAAATTTAAGTGACCATACTTTGTAGGCTATTCTAAAGTAATTTAGCCCTTCAACTAATATTATTGATGTCACGTGATCCAAGATATAAGCTCATTTGATGACTAATTATAAGAAAACCTTATCGTCAATCTTATTAGTCGTTGTCTCCACTTTCAATAACACTTTTCAATAACACTTTGAAAATGCACAAAGAAATTGAAAAGTGTTAATATTCAATAACACTTTGAAGACGCATATTATTGAAAAGTGTTAATATTCCCAATTTCAAATACAGAGAAGAAAACAGTAGAAGATAGATGTAAACCAAATGAAAATGCACAAAGAAAAAAAAGATAGAGAGGAGGGAAAAAATTGATTTTTGTTCTTTTTGGCACAAACCGAGAGAGATTTACACCTTCAAAAATGTCATTGTATGAAGGATCACAAAGACTTCACTGAACATATCTATTAATATCAATCAACAAGTAAATTAGGAACAGCATAAAATGTGAGAGAGCAAACCTGACACGGCGAAGGACGACGGCGCGGAGGTTTGCGATTACCAAACTGAGATTCATAAACCCCAAGTACACAATTTATCAAAAAATAACAAAATCTCGTAGAAGGTAGGGAGAGAGAGTAAACGGAAAATGAAATAAAAAACCAAGCCCATTTGGAAAGAAAAGCTAGAACCCTAATTATTTCAAACTCAGATTCTTACTCAAAGGTTTACCCGCGATCAAATGGAAATTTTGAACAAGAACGAGCCGTTCTTCAGCGAGCGAGAGGCGTCGTGGGAGACAGCTTGCGTTGGGGCTCTAAAATTCGAGAGAGGAAAAATGACGGAGAGCATGAAAGGAGAAAGAGATATGCCAGTGAGAGAGGGAGGACATGCGGGTGAGATGGGCTTTCTTTTTCTCTCGATTACTTTGCTCTACGGCTCCTAGAAAACAAAATAGAGAGAAAAGTTCAAGTTAATTTGAGTCTCGCTGTTTTTTCAAAGTCTCGCTTTTTATTTATTTTACAGCCTACAATTATTGCGATGGTACGTATTAAAACGTCAAAGATTATTGTTTCTCATGACGTTTCTAAAATTACCCTGTGAAATATATCATCACAACGCTATAAAATTTTACTGTCGTGAAATATCAGATGACACTTAAAAAGGCCGTCGTAAAAGAACATTTTCGCTTGTGATGTTCTTTATACTATCGTGAAACGTAACAGATACATTTTCACGATGTTATAAATTATTATATTCGTGAGTACCAAATAATTTACGACATTAAGTAATTATTAATGCAATTACGACAATACTAAAATAAATCATCGTCTATATTTTTTGCCTACCACCCTTAAAGGTCAAATTTCTAGTAGAGCCACCAAAAAAGTGGAACAACCATTGGAAAATAGGCTAAGTCTTCTTTTATTGGCAGTCTGTAACTGTCGGTATGGCCATAAATTTTTTTTGGCGATCTTTTATCCGCTAGAAAATAATATTGTGTAGCTTACCAACAGTTTGCACTGCCCTGTATTGATCATACTGCAACAGACTCCTTGTTTTTGTGTGTATGCCACAATATTACTTGTAAGTAGAGCTTTTTAAGGCATTCATACATCCAAAAAAATTTACAACAACACTAACAAAACTCTCGGTTAATTGAACATCCATATATGTCATCAATCTTCCACTACACACATCTCATGACAGTTAAACATAAAAAACACTTATGAAGTTGAGTAATATAAATTTTATATCCATATATCATTATAAGGTAAGTCAAATTACAAGAGTAAACTTTAGACTGCATTACTCAAAGCCACCAATATCATGACTACTTCAAATTCCTGACAATTGAAAAATATAAAACTCTTTAAGAAGTGAATAATGAACAAACAAAGCTTAAAGAAAAAAGTAAGTATATATTTTACCTAGTTACATTGGTAGCCTTCAATCGAGGTTATTTTCTTCATGTACGTCTTTCAACTTGTTAAGTTCTTCAAGCGAGAATGTTACTTGTGATGTCATCTTTGTCTGGTTAGACTCCATTGTAGCATGTTGAGCACCATCATCAACATCATATTTTAGTACCAAATTTACCGTTAAAAGTTAGTATTATGACCAAATATTACACAAACTAAGAGAAAAATAAGAAAATACTTCAATAATTTCCCAAACCTCGTCTTTATAGAATTCTGATATTTTTCTCCAATCAGTAAAGTGAAATGGAAAAAATGTATAACTTTTCACACAAGTATATAAAAAACTTGTAAAACACATTGATCCATTCCGAACGGGTTGATAGTCATGACTAAACTCCACACTCTTTTTCTCTCCCTCAAGATAATTTTGTACGTCTTTCTACGCCTCTTTACTATAGAAACTTTATCTATATTTGCATAATCAAAACACTTAGATTTCTTAATATAAGGAATGCGATAGTCTTAATTGAATTATAAAACACACATACCTTCTAATTCTATGGTATTATTCAAATTTAGGTTTGACCCCTCATACTCTCCTATATTGGTATATGCACTCTCCTCGTTCACTAAGTTTTAAAGTTTTGAAGAGGAATGATAAATTCCTGTAAATAAAAAAATACGAAGACATTAATCATTGTTCAATGCATCAATATGTGAAGCTATAGAAACTTCAAATAAATAAGTAAACTTTTCCCAAAATGACACAATCAAATTAGCTCATCATCACTCATGTTGACATCACTAAAAGTGACATCACCATATTGTTCATTACCTTCATAAGATTTTCTTAAATTTGTATGAATTTCCTCACCATCAGCTGGTCTAATAAATCTACCTCATCTTGGTTATGATCAAACATGTCATCAAAGTCATGTTCATCGTATTGGTCATTTTAAAAATATAATTCTGTGTCGTTATCTAGATTTGGCTCTCCCATATCAAAAAAATATCTTAGTTTTGAATGAATAGCCACATGCCGCTCTTTTTTTATCTTGTACACAATACACCAGACGTGCTTGATATACAAGATAAAAGCTCATGGTTCAACTGTTCACAGGTATGAATCAGGCGAGAAACGTTGACAATGGCAAAGCCAATTGATCTTTCTTTCACTCATTGTTAAGAATACTCCAATCATATTTAAACAAAACCACCTTAAACTTTCCATTGTAGTTGAGCTCAATGACATTTTTAGTATGTTGTTAACATGACTTCTCTTCTTATAGATTACATCCCTCACACTTGTGTAACTTATTGTTTCAACCACCCTAAAAGCTCCACTATTTTGTGACTTAAGTGGCCTATCATTTTCTATAGTGCGGAATATGATGCAATTCTTTTAATTCCTCCATCAATGGTTATAAATATTAATATTATTGCCAGGAAGTTTGGGTCTATAGATGGTTAATGAAAGAATAAAATTGGGCTACTTCATGCACATCCACAGTTGTAATTTATATGGAATCAAAAGTACGGGTCATATATTTAATACTCATATTCCCAAATAGGGTTACACCCATAACTATCTAAGCCTAATATTGCGTGGCTCTAAAGAAATATCAACATATCTATCATTAAATGATTTTCATAAATATGAGTTTGCAAGATATCTTAACACACTAGGGGTGTGAGTAAAACTGAGAAAACCGACCAGACCGCCCGAACTGGGCCGAACCGATGTGGTTCAGTTCGGCTGGTTTTTTCACTTTTAGTGGTTCGGTTCGGTTGTATAAGTTAAAAATAAGCTCGGTTCGGTTTGGTGTGCGATTTTTGTGAAAAATCATCACAAAATCAAACCGAACTGTACTATATATATACCTCTACAAATTTAACCTAATTTTCCCTTATTGGCTTCTCCTGTTCTCCCCAATCCCCACTCTCGCATCTCGCTTGACGCTCGTTCGCCGCTCTCCAGCCTCCCCTTCTCCAGTTCTAACTTCTGAGTTCTCCCCACTTTCGCGTCTTGCTCGACGCTCGCTCGATGCTTTCCAATTTCCCCTTCTCCAGTTCTGAATCCTGAGTTCTCCCCACTCTCGTGTCTCGCCTTGCCTCGTTCGACGCTCTCCCCTTCTCCAGTTCTCCCCACTCTTGCGTCTCGCCCCGTTCGACGCTCACCCCTTCTCCAGTTCTCACAGTCCTCGCTATCTAGCTTTCCGCTTCTCTAGTTCTCCTCAGTCCTCACTCCTTAGCTCAAACCTAGCTATCTAGCTCTCCTCTTCTCCTCAGTCCTCACTCCTCAGCTCAGACCTCACTATCTAGGTTTCTCATTCTCCTCAGTCCTCAGCTCACAACTCGCTATCTTGTTCTCCCCTTCTCCTCAATCCTCAGCTCACAACTCAACAGCTCGATTCGGGAGACAAGAGAGGTGACTTACTCGACTGATCGATCACTCAGCCGAGATCTGTTTGTTGTTGCATGAAGACGACTCAGACGAGATCTGGTTACTTTGTCTCTCTCTCTGTATCTTTCATATTTTTTAATCTGCACTATTATTTGTTTAGATTATTAGTTGTTTAGATTATTAGTTGTTCAAAATACATCAAATTTATTATACTCAAATGACAAGCTATGTACTTTAAAATGCAACAAAACCATGACAGTTTACCAGCTAAATGGATGTTCTTGTAAGAGCTAATCCATTGGTTAAGCTAAATGGATGTTTTATATGAACTTATTGGTTTATTAATCTTAATGTATATTTCTTGTAGAGTTGGTGACTAAAGAGGAGTCTGTAACCGTAATAGTGGAGGACGGTGCCGAGTAGTATGACATAATGTGATGGGTCAAACTGATTGTTATTGTAACATTTGGTCGTAAGTATTTTAGTTAATTATTTTTATGTTTATCATGGATTAATATGAACTTGAGTATACTACATTAGGATAGAACAGAAGCTGCATAGGTGATGATCATACTGAGAAGTAGTTTTGTCATTTATATTTGAGAAAGTCCACTACACAACTAAGTATAATTATATTTGGCTTATTTGTTGGTTTACATATTTATATAGGCAAAGGGGACAATTCAAGCAGGATTGAGGAAAGCAAATGCTACTGCTTATGTTTTATCATATTTTTAAGTAGTAGTTGTGTATTTTTCTGCAATGGTTAAGTGTATTAGAAATGATATTTGTAAGCGTATTTTTCTAAGTCTGAGTCATGTAAGAATTTTACAAGTCTGAGATCTTGAATTTAGAAATAGTATTTTCTAAGTGCATTTTTTTGCTCCTATTATCTTAGTTTCAGTATAATCATGTGTTTTTTTTCTAAATTTTTCTGGGTCGAAAATGGTTTGGTTTTTTCTCTTTTTTATATTTTTTTCTGGCAGGTAAAAATCACAAAACCGAACCGAACCGGATCGCTTTTGGGAGGTTCAGTTAGGTTCGCTTTACACTAAACCGTCGGTTCGGTTCAGTTCTAATATTTGAAAAATAATATTTACGGTTCGGTTCCAAAAATACCCCTAAACCGAGCCGAACCCAACCGATTACAGCCCTATAACACACCATTTTTATTGCGTTCATCATGATGTCATCTCATACTTTCTGCAGCCTTATGAGACATATATAACTTTTTCAATCTTATTTCCAGAGGAAAATTATGCAACACCTTCGCTGGTGTTTTGCTTACTTTCTTTTTACAGTGGGTTCGTGATTAGGATCCAGTATCATTCTCATTGTTAAGCGACCTTGAAGTACTAGAAGTTCTATTTGATTGATCTTCAACATTATTTTTCCAATACAACATGTAGTCATTCGAACATGCATATATTTTCTCATACCTAAGACCTACTTTTAATAAGTTTTTTTTGTTTCATTAAAGGTTTATGGAACTTGAACACCTTCGGGAAAAATCATGCAATAGATCCAGAAATACGATCAAAGATTTATCAAATCATTCATAGAGACACTTAATATGATATATATATACACATTCACACACACATATAAATGCACTATAAATGATAGCTTTAAATTCTTTTTACATCCATTATATAATGACTGATTATTATCTCTAACTAAATCATAAAAATCTTGAGCTTTTGAGTCAGATCCCACATCATTGGCTTATTCAGAATTATTTCCACCATCTGGTTATCCAGACTCATCCTCAACTACATTTAGTTCTTGTGATGGAATATAGTTCACATCTCTTACATTTTCTATCCCAAAAGTACCATACAATAATTCATGCATAAAATTAAAACCTTCTGATGGATGTGACGTTATTGGGTCTGCACATCGTGCGTCATTTACTTGAAATTGATACATACCACCCAAAATAGTTTCCCCATGAAAAATCCTATGAGTATAACCTTTAGAAAATCCATTATAAATAAAGTCATCATAGATAACATCGTCTTTCATCCACATAACATTTCCTTATTTTAGCGTGCACAATACACGTCTTCATCTCCAGATGCCCTCTTCAAAGTAAATTTAAGGAACTCACTTGCCCCATTCAAATATTCTTGACTAAATCTTGATTTTTTATATAACTCTTGTCTATTGTAATAAAATTTTTGAACATGTTCCTATATAACTCTAAATTATCTACCAAACTTATAATACTAACCATAATATCCAAGCAAATCACAATCAAATAACACAAAGAAAAAATATCCACTCAATAGAATGAGAAATAAAAATCCTCAACTCATTAAAATGCATACGAATTTCATTATTATACATATAATCACCACCACCATTTTTCTTCTAATCTCAATTAATGCCACTAATCAGATCGAAATCAACTAAATTTTGGCCAAATAATTTCTAATCTCAAAGGCATGCAAAAAAGAGAAAAAATATAGATCTTTGAATAGAAAAATCACATTCAGTCAAGGATTATATATAAAAATAACTCACAATATTGAATCAAATATTAAGAACCAAGATAGACATCAAATACCAAATCGTAGATGTTGAAAAATAAAAAAAATTACCTCTAAGATTTAAAGGTGAGCAGCAAGAGAGAGAGAGAGAGAGAGACGCTTTGAGAGAGAGAGGGGAGAGAAAGAGAGCTGATAGAGAGAGCGAGAGAGAGATTTTATTTTTGCCTTCAAAGGCAAAATGATGTCATTTCCAAACAAATTTTAAAATCTTCTATCGATGGTTAATCGCCAGTAGATGCTATAAATCATCGGTTTTGCCTTTAAGTTTATCTTTTATAGCAAAAATTTGGAAACCACGGGTATAACATTTAAAACCGCTGGTAAAACCATTATTTTCTATAGTTTTTCCCAGTGGTTCTGTTAAGACGGTTTTCTTGTAGTGATGAGGGAGTGCTGGAATGTATTCTCACATCGTCTTCCTTTACCCCTTTTGTCTTGGTTAAAAACTCTATTATTCTTATCTTTAACATATAAGTTTTAAAGAGTAAGAAATGACTAAGATTTTCAAATATGTATTAATTAAATTACTTTCAAACAAATACTAACAAGCTCACTATAATGGGTATTTTCATACTACCAATGACGCGACACCACGTGGCATGCCCCAGCATATGTCTCTGCCCTACCCCAGGAAGAGGAATTGTGGAGCTAAGCTCCTAAAAAGGGAAAAACTACCATGACTAGGTCGGCCTCCAAAGGAGCTCGACGATATCGAACAGTATAAATAAAAAGGCCTCGAGAGAAGGGTCTACATAGAGGATTAGCTAGCCCTGTGGGAGATGAGTGACCGAAGCAAGTGACCCCATAAAGTTGGAACCAATAAGAGAATGGCCAGGATCGAAGAACCGCCCACGAAACAGCCACGAGGTGAACCCGTGGAACCCGTTATTCTCTCACCGGGATAGTTAGAAAGGATGGTCCAATCGAGTTCGATGATCACCCTGGAGTAGAAAGAGAAACTCATGAAGTTCCTTCGAGGACATGCTCGACATACACTGACGCGTTATCACCCACCACCTTAACACAAACTCGAAGTTTAAGCTAGTCAGGCAGAAAATGAGGAGTGTGAATGTAGAAAGAGACGAAGCCATTATTGCGGAGGTGGAGAAACGCTCTCCACTAGATTAATCAGAGAAGTACAATACCCAGAGTGGTTGGATAACGTCGTGCTAGTCAAGAAAGTGAATGACAAATGAAGAGTCTACATAGATTTTACGGATTTAAATAAAGCATGTCTCAAAGACAGCTTCCCTCTCCCCCGCATAGACCAGTTGGTCAATGCTATGTCGGGACATGATCTTCTTACTTTCATGGATGCTTATTCGGAGTACAATCAAATTCTAATGCACACACCTGACCAGGAGAAAACTTCCTTCATCATCAGCCAAGGAATTTATTGCTACATGGTGATGCCCTTCGGGTTAAAAAAATATAGGGGCCACCTATAAAAGGCTAGTGAACAAAGTGTTCTTCGAGCAAATATCAAGGAACGGGGAGGTGTACGTGGATGGCATGCTTGTTAAGAGCAAGAGGTTTGTGGACCACATTACCGACCTCATCAAAATGTTCGACACTTTAAGGAAAACTAGATGAAGTTGAACCCCTTTAAGGGTGCTTTCGGGTTTGGCTCGAGAATTTTTTTAGGTTTTGTGGTCAACCAAAGAGGGTTCAAAGCCAACCATAATAAGATAAAGGCGTTGCTGAAGATGGAAGCCCTCAGAAGTGTCACTGAGGTCCAATGTCCTACGGGGCGGGTCACTACCCTCAACAGCTTCATCTCCTTGGTCATGGATAAATGCCTTCCTTTCTTCAAAACCCTGAGGAAGAACGCTTCCTTTAAATGGATCGAGGAGTGCACAAAGTTTTCTTAGCTCTGAAGAGCTATATGAGCTCCTCTCCAAACCTATGTCTGGAGAGGTGTTGTCTCTATACATGGCAGTCTTAGAAATGGCCGTCAGTGTCGTCCGAGTTTGAATCAGAGATGAGATGACTTTGTCTCGAAGACAATCTACTACATTAGCAAGGCCATGGTGGTGGCGGAGAAACGTTACCCAGAACTGGAGAAGATTGCCATTTCCCTAGTCACAACAGCGCCAAAACTTTTTCTATACTTCCAGGCCCACTCCATTCAAATCCTTATGAACTCTCCACTTCGGCAGGTCCTCTTGAAACCTAAGACCTCAAGACATATTATGAAGTGGACCATTGAGCTTTGTTAATTTGACCTACTGTTCATTCCACGAACTGCCATCATGGGGCAGGCGGTGGCAGATAGAACGATCGGTCATGAAAAGGAAACAGAGACCAGCAGAGCCCCATGGACCCTATTTATGGATGACGCCTCCAATGAAATAGGAAGCCAGGATGATGTACTACTCATAGCGCCTAAACAATCTTGGATTTGAGTATGCCCTGCGCTTTAGATTCAAAGCTTCAAACAATGAAGCAGAGTATGAGGCGCTACTAGCGGGTTTACAATTTGCAAGAACCCTGAATGTAAGGGCGCTGAAAATTTGAGGCGAATCCCAACTTATCATCAACAAAATCATGGAGGAATATCAAACTAAGGGGGATAATATGATCAAGTATCTGGTCCAAGCGCGGGACCTCCTTGAAAAGTGTGACTCTTACACAATCCAAAAAAATCCCCTCGAGCCTAAACATTAACGTGGACGCATTGGGTAAACTGGCTCCCTCCTATGACACATAGATCAGCAGGACCGCGCCCGTGGGATTTTTCTGTGCTCAAGCATCAGTGGGGAGGAAGTGTTAGAAACTAGCAGAGTGATGAGTGTGTTTCACACTCATGTTTTAGACACTATTTGATTTAATTTAGTTGGATCATTGAGTTTTATTGCTAGATATGTTTGTTTTTATTTATAGGTGAGATATTCAAGTACACTTAGGGTGATTTTGGAAGATTACGAATGCAAAATGCAGAATAAAAAGTGATAAAATGATGGCGAGCGTCGCGGCGCTGGATAGATTGGCTAGCGTCGCGATGGTGGCTCTTACTATCGTGAAGCTGGCGTCATTTTAGATATTTTATGAAATTATTTTGCTCCAATATTATCTTTTACAAATTTTAGTGTATAAGTATAATATTTTAAGATTCTTTTTAAGGAGTTTTTGGATGTGAGAGGCAGGAAAAGAGCTCTTGGAGACAAGAAGAACAATATCCAACCCGGAAACGTATTTTAACTTCAATTTCCTCCTCAAATCTAGTTTTTCTTCTCTCTTTCTCTATGTTTATGAATATTTTTAGGATGTTTTCTTATTTTTGTATCTTTTAATTTTTCAATCTAGAGCTGTGATGTAGCCAAATCATGATTGTTCTTTAGTTTTGATTTTCAATCTAATCGATGTTTATTCATTGTTGTCGAGAGTCTACAACACATTTGTGTTTTTATAGCAAACCACAATTTCTTTTTGTGTCAAAATGCTAAGAGAGCCAATTTTTGGGGGGTAGGGGTGGGGGAACAAAAAAACCAACCCGCCTAAAATTAGACATATCCCTCTCTCATCACATTCACAACTCTCTCTTTTCTTCATCTTCTTTAGCATCTTCCTTCTACAATGAAGCCTTCTTCAGCGCCATCTCTCTTCAGTTCAGTGCCCTTCGCCTTCTCTCTGCAACGGGACCCACAACCTAGCTAGGGCTTTAGCATCATCAAAGAAGAGAGAGCAGAGCCTGTCCATCAGCTTCTCTCTCTATTAGCTTCAATCTCTCTCTATTGAAGAACATAGAACGAGCTTCTATCTCTCTCTCTTCTGATTCTTTAGATTTCTATGAATAGAAATGAGCAAGGGTTAACTTTTATCTCTCTCTTCTGATTCTTTGGTTCTCATTGTAAAATTTAAAATCAAAGATTAGAGATCCTCGACCCTTTCCTCAGCCACGAAAGCCATGATTTTGATTTTCAGGTTTGATCTCTTTTTCTGAATCTTTCATTTTGTCTATTTTAGTGAATGTAATCAAATGTTTGATTTAGTTTCTTTCATGTTTACTTGCATTCATTCTATCTTGTGGTGTGTAATACTTAGATTTTACCAGGCGTCGTTTCTTCTATTACAAAACTAAGGTGAAGGCTTTGAGATAGTCTGTTATACTATATTATCCATGTTTTTTTATCGATGGAAAGCTTATGGCATGCGCTTGAACATAACAGTTGGGACTGCTACAATGTTTTATCTTTTCTTGTTCTTAGTTGACTTCAACTTCATGTTTTGATCTTTTTCTTTCGGTCACTCGACAACCAGTATTAAAATTAACTTGCTTCACCTGTCTTCCTCTATTTTTAGAGTATCACTAAGATTCGATAAGGACTACTAAGCGATCCAAATTATTCCACAGACCAAGTTAAGAAGTACTTCAAAGCTAGATGTTTTGTGTATTTCAATGTGATCCATTTAATTGGATATCTACTACTTCTCTTAACCTGTCCTGATTATAAGATGGCGATGTAAGTGCAGGATTATGGTTATCTAGAGACCAAAGGCAGATTACGCTCACACTTTCAATGCATTTTGTAGATGTGTTGAATGTTGATGATGGAATTCAAAGCTTTTCTGATACTTCTGGTAATAATTAGTCATGTTTTCTGGCATCGATAACCTATATATTAATATACAAATTGTGTACATGTAATCTATAGTGTCTTTAATAGAATCTATATCAGGTATGTATCTGAAGAATACCCATCTAACATCAAATAATATGACTGGTCAAGGGACAATGTTACAGGTCAGATAAATTCTGCTTCTCATAGTGCAACTTTCTTATGGTTTTCAAATTCTCAGTTCATTTCTTTGCGAATTGCATAAAAAAGATGGTGGTTTTACTAAATTCATTGCAAGTTTCATATCAATGCCTCTTCTGTGACATCATTAATGTACATATCTAACCACTTCGTACTAATTCACGAAAACCTCCCTTTCTAATATCTGAAAACGTATTTGTGTCCCTAATAGCACCCATGTCTCTCTTTTGCTTGACTTGAGAGTGAGAATTTTGGCGTGACTGGTGAGGCAAGACATTTGCTCTCAATCTTTGCACATTTGTGGGACCCATATTTTTATGTCTATTCTTCTTGGGATTTATCTTATGTCGCATCGTTGAAGATTTATCTCCTTGCAGGAGAGTAAAAAGTATAAAGGTTATGTCAAATATCGACCAAAAATAAAAAATAAAGGTTATGTCAAGAGTAGATTGTTGTCTCCCTCTCTCATAACCTGAATCTTTTCAATTTTTTTTGTCTATTCGTACTTGTGTATTGTATATAGTTATCATTCAATATTGTTCATGGTCTTTAGATGATACTGCTTCCTGCTTTGCTTCTAAATAGAGAAGGACCTTACTTGTATAGGTCTAAGTTTGTTCTTATGATATGTATATCTATAAAATACTCTAAACAATAACTACATCTAATACTTTTATAGACCTTGGTAGGACCGTCTTGCCACCATCTAGTGCTCCCTTTATGGATTTCAATTGTAGAACTCTCAATACTTCACACGTCCTTGATTGTCCTCTATTTACCTGGAATCTTCAAAGCAGGCTTCATGTTCACAACTCATTTCAAGATCGGCTGCTTCTCCTTCTAGTGCTACAAGTGCCACTTACTTTAACAATACCACAAGCCATTTCCATATGCCAACTCACTGAGGTCTAGCAAAAATCTGATGAATACACCTTCTCCCCAGTAATGAACATAACAACAGCATCAACAGCAACAACATCTACAACATTAACTAATATGGCAAAGGTAAAAACTGATGCAACTACCTCACCACCAGCAACTACCTCACCACCAGCAACTCCTTTCTCAGCAACAATTCAGGCAATCTGCTATGCAAGGACCAGGACAGGTGCTATGCTCGCACTCCCTTTTCTTTCGACAGTTTACTGGCACTCGAGTTTATTAGTAATTGAAAGCGATTGAATGTTTTCACAATTAACATGATCGACGTTATCTTTTGAATGTTACTGATTTTTTGTTGCCATTGTTATTTATTTTTTTACCATAAGAAATAAGAAGAATATATTAATGATAAATATTTTGTACAAAAGAGAATACAATTTTGTATAGAACCTTTGATTTTAACATAGGCAGTGATGCTACACAAAGTGAAAGTACTGAAAAGCCGATGATTGTCTTCCGGAGAATGAAACCTTTGTATCACAAATGACTTGTCGAGAGCAATCAAAACAACTCTTAAGACATAACTTCTATAGCAGTCTCTTTTCCCCCTCTATTTCTTTCTCACTTACACACACACACACCAAAAGACAAAAAATTCCCTGAACTTAAGTTTCATATTCTTTTCATTTGTTTATCCAATTTCAATGAGCTCATCACCATAAATTAGTACTGCTTTTTGTATATTCCATTTGAATACATTTTTATTCAAATTATTACATGTATGATTTTAACATGGTGGAATACATGTACATTCACTGATAAAAAATTCAAATTTTGGTCTTAGAGGCTTTCTTTTTCCAAGGAGTTAAACTTGCAACTACTTCTGTTGTTTTTTTAGCTTTTTAGTTACTTTTAGTATATATTATCTCCTTCCATTTCCCAGATACATGGACAACATCCAATGCAATTTTCTCAGACGTTGGGCAACCCGTAATTTCAAGGAAGGCTAAAATGAGTCGCTAGCTGGGTCAGTTCTATGGCACTGCAAATAATACTCTATTTAATGTTGCTCAGACAACACAGATATGTCAAGTGGTTGGTCCATTATATCATTCGGTTTGCAATGATTTCCTATCCATGTACCTAATTGAAAAATTACTCTTTATGAGCTTGGGTAGATTGTGTGAAACACAAAGGGGGACGTGTGGGATGAACAAAGATGTAGAATCTAGAGGGAGTTGGTTTATCATGTTTTCTCCTTCTTTGAAATCTTTTCAGCTCAATTCCTCATCGAGATAGACATGCTAATTTTGTTTTGTTAGACCTTTCAGATTCCAAATATTTCAGCTACAATGCCATCATAACCACTCATGGCAAGAATGTGGTTTTTTCCAAATGCAGTATTAAGATTAGTTCTCTAATAGTTTATTGTTGAGGGAATGAGAGATGGCTTTAGAAGTTGTAATAAGTTTGCAACGTGTTTCCAATTAGACGGGACCGTAAAGAAATGAAGTTAACTTGTGAAATATACCTCCCAGATTATGTCATGAAAATGCTAGATTTATTGCACTTATTCCAATTAAATGATTGAAGCACAAAGTACCAAAGTACACAAAGTTTCATTAAGCTTGGTGCGCAACCAGGTTAATTGATTTACTTTTACTTCCTAATATTTTAATTTTTAATATATCCTATATGCCTATAGAGTTGTTGCTTAAACAATATTTCTTGGAATTTAATAATTTCCTGTTTTCTAGTTGTCAACTAGCTTTGATTTGGAATTCTTTTCATCAGTCTAATATTTTTAAAAGAGTCTTGGCAGCTACTCAAATTGGTTCATTTCATGCAATACAACTTAAAGTTACTATTGTTTTTTCAGCTGGTAATGATGGTCCTAATCCTTCTTCGTTACAAAATGTTACACCTTGGAATATTTATGTGCTGGCTTCGGGTCAGAGCATAAATTCTTGGCTAGACTTTAGAAATCAAAAGGTGACGACTGGCGTGGTGTCGAGTTCACCTGTCGGGATCAAATGGTAATGTCTACCGAGTACCCGAACTCGTAAGATGGGACAACAGCTCCGACTTGAACAAAGGATGGTCGAATATACGCCTAAGCAAAAAAGGCTTTTACTAAGCAAGGAAGTCGAAGTTAAGATCGAAAGGAAAGGAAATCACACCATACCCAAGAAAATGCCAAGCAGGAGTTTGAAGCAGGTCCACTTGACCAAATCCCCGTAAGGGGCAGCACAACTCCCTAAAGGAACAACAAAGCTGCTCAACTTGACCTCATTCAAAGGGGGCAACTTGCCAGGAAAGGAAATGACAAAGGTAATTCCGTTACCAAGGATAACAAGAATTACTATTTGAATATCTACAAAACAGGGTCAAAGGGAAGTTAGATCTTCATATGTGCTCCATCCAAGACAAGTTAAAACTCAATAATGATAAAGCTTGAGGAATATAAGGCTCAACGAAAATCTGAGGTCATACAAGTTATAACATAGCAAAAGAGAGACATGGCCATTGGAAAAGTCATGCCCTCATTAAACAGAAAAGGAAAGATTACAAGAAAGTTTTTTTTTACAAAAACGATAGGCTCTAGAAGTGCTGGCAAGAGTTCTAAGCAGGCTTTTACACTAGGGGTTGGGTCCCCTCAGACTGATCTGAAGGTAAAGAAGCCCCCCAATGATAGAACCGTCATCCATACATAACCGAAAAATGGAAAAGATTCTTCAAGGGTGTCGAGTCCCAGAAGTGCATGATAAATACCGCCAAAACCTAATACTGCAGAGGAAATTAAGTGAAGTACTCTAGACACAAAGTATGGAAAGGTGTCTATAACTTCCCCACCAGGACCTACCCCCCAACCTAGAAGATCATGGGGAGTAGTAGAAGGTCGGGAACCCTCCACATCAACAAGACTAGGACTCCGAGGATAGAGCAAAGGTTCCAGGTGAAAGTTGTGAAAATTTAGGGCTAGCTCAGGATAGACGTCGACAATGTAGTCTCGACAACTGTCGTTACCTAGGGAGAATTCTAGGAGTAGGACAGGCTTGAACTCAGAGGGTTCTTTAAAACCCTCCAACTGTCGAGTAACCTCCTTTTCTCGACTCTCAACCTGGGCAAGCCTTTCCTCCTGAAGATGAAACTTATTCAATGGGGTAATCGCCTACCGATGAAGACTCACAATGACCTTATTACAGTCGCATAGTTGAGCCTCTAGTTCCCGACAAACTTCTTGAGCCCAAAGCAACTCACCCTCGAGACTCATCATTCTTCCTGCTGCAGTATGGAGCTCTTGAATCTCCCTCATCGGTTGTTCATTGGCCCGTTGGAGGGAATCACACCTCTGAATTGCGGCGGTGAGTTCAGCCTCATACTTTGAAGTGGCCTCGCCCATCATAAACATTGCGGACCTACAACGACCAGCATTGCAAAATTATAGGCAATGACATGCGAATGATAAATGTACCGGTAAGGAACGACAAATATGTACAAATAGGCGCAAGAGGAGATGATACTTACGCCCAAGGTGTGATCCCCAAAAGCGTCAGCAAGCTGTGTTCCCTATAGTTCGAGGAGGGTGGCTCATACCTACAAGGACCAACATTATAGAATTATAGGCAATGACATGCGAATGATAAATGACCAGGTAAGGAGCGACATACATGTAGAAAAAACACATGAAAAGATGATACTTACGCCCATGGTGTGATCCCCAAAAGCGTGAGCAAGCTCTGTACCCAGTCGTTCAGGGAGGGTGGTTCCTTTCTCGAGGTCTGCCTACGCCGACTACCATTCTAGTAACCTCCTCCCAGGCTTAGTATTGAGAACTAAGATTCTTTCCCCCCAACAACCGAGGTCATCGAGACCCTACGTTTCTGACCACTAGAGCCTAGCCGGTCGAAGCCGATGAAGCAACCTTAGGGAGATGAGATGAAGACCCATCTACTTCTAGAATAGCCGCATCCAAGTGGGCCCTCGCTGATTGAAGGGAGTGGGGGGTTCCTTGGGGAGCTGCGTGATCAAGGTCATCACGTAGGCTTTGACCAGAGGACGATCTTGGTTTTTTGGGAAGGTTCCCAATAGTCTTCAGAGAAGGGGTAAGAACAATAGATGGTAAGAACGATGGAGGTGGTGATGGAGCTTTCGAGGTCCCCCGAGGATGAGTAGGCAGAGGAGGCGTAGGGAGTGTCTCATTCTCCTTCAACTTCCTCAGCTTCTTAGACCGAATAGCCTCTAGCCTGAACACCCTTAAGTTTCTCCTAGGGTTTGCTCAAAGAAGCGACTTCTGCAAGAAATAGCATAACAATAAGGCCTGCACAAAAATAAAGAAGAGGGAGAGGAGAGAGCATGCAACAAGATATAGGAACGACGTCGCATATGCTGTGAAGATGGGGATTTAGAACTACAAGGACCGAAACTCTCAGAGGTTAAAGCTGTTAAATAGGCCTTATCGGGAACCTCAGTTCTAGTGGATGTGAGAGAGGTAAAGGAGCTGAAATGACATTGTCCCACGTGCATTTCTACCAGATTACGAATCCGGGCCTTGAATTCGTAAGGGAGTTCCTTCCGTTTTTTCCTCCCCACTACACACAGGAAAAAAGAAAGGAGTTAATATTCAAGACCAGGGCAAGCATATTTTTTTCCTCAATTACGATCTTACCTGCGGCCCCCAAATACCCAAGGTATCAAGTCCGTGATCCCTGAGTTTCCCGGATGAAACTCCCAAGTCCTAGAAATCAGAACTAACAACCTTCCAATCGTGGCACCAGGTGGGGACACTATCTACGAGCCCCCTCACCCCCAGTCCTACCACTAATATAGTACCAGCCTAGGGGGTGAGAGGGAGCTTCCTCTCTTGGTTTCTTGGGAGGAGTCTTTGGCTGAAACATGAAGTCGAATTCCTCTAATGAGAAGTCCCCACCATCGTGTAACTTTCATAAGACCCAGCATCCCACTAGGATCCTCCAAGAATTAGCCTCTTCTTGGGCCAAGGTTATCTCTATTTAGGAGAACCACCTCCTGAAGAAGGGGTGCAGGGGAAGACGCAACCCGCTTTTTGGAGCCGTCGAATACAAATTGATCACATCGTATCTGGAGGCACTAACTGTCTTGCCATCCTCTGGAAGCCGTAGATGGACATAGTCCAGAAGGTGATACTTCTCTCGATTGAAGATTAGATCCCACTCAGTCAAGGAGGAGGGCTAGTCGCCGGCTCCCCAACGGCCAAAACTCATGCTCAAACTTACATCCCTTTTAGGATCAGAGTAGGAACAAATGATCTCGATCGACGAGATTGAATCCATGTGGTACTCAATAGCGAGTGAAGAGAAGGAAGAGGGCTTGGAAGAAGCACTCGATGAAAGTTCCCTCAGGGGAAAAAGATTTAACGATTTTTAGGAAGAAGAAAGTAAGGGAAAAAAAGGAAATCGCCAAAGAGCTTATCTCTTAGATGAAGAAAAGTGAGGGGTATGAAGAAAACCACTCATTTAAAGACTGAGGAGCAAGGATTCAACGGGTCAGAGAGCCGTTGACTTATGAAATGACAGGCCCAAGGAAATCGTGTTGGCATCACCTCTACTCCCGAAAGTGATGAATTTCAAATTCCAACGCGTTGAATTCAGAATGGCTCTTAGCCCGAACAAACTCGATCTCTTATGGGTTCTACAATTCGACTCATGCTCAAGAAAAGAACATGGAAGTCTCTAGGCCCAAATTGGTAGGGCACACACAGGATCCTCGATTGGGGGATAACTATTATGGGTATTTCCAAAATATCAATGGCGTGGCACCATGTGGCATGCCACAGTGGATGTCTCTGCTCTACCCTAGCAATAGGAACCAGAGAGTTGAGCTCTTAAAAATGGAAAAAACATACCCGACCAGGTCGGTCCCAAAGGAGCTTGGACGACACTGGCCATCATAAACAAAAAAGCCTCTAGAGAAGGGTCTAACACAAGGACTCAGCTAGCTATATGCTATGCGTCATTATCATTCGCCGAAAGTAGCACCGTCATGGCATTTCCCCATTTGCGACAGTCGTTGGTCGACTTTAGTCGCCATAGTGAAACGTTGAGTTAGCCACTAAACGGTCGCATCCACCGCGTCCCGCATGATTAAAAGTAAATCGACATTACATACACGTCCCTTCATGCCAGGTCAGGGGTCAAAGGCATTAAATGTGGCCCCCAGCTCGTCATATCAACAAAAACCGTCACCTTGCCTGAAGCTTACTCGACACGCATCCATCTCCTAAGCCAGGTATAAATACCCCATCTGCGGGCAATGTAAGGTACGCAACTCTCTCCTAAGCAAAACTTTACCAAATTTTCTCTTGGATATTCACTTAGCCATCAGAGGCTCTTTGACGAGGAAATCACTCCCGATTATTTTTTGTCTTTAGAGTTCTTCATTTGCGTTGTGCATATTTCAACTAGATAAGATCCTTACGTGGAGGAGAGACTGCACGCCACCTCATGACAGAGATTTTCAGTAATAACACTCACCATTATATCTATGCTTTATAGAGTACAATCATTTTTCCAAACACCAAGTAGAGGTTGATTGGGCACTTCAACTAAGAAATAGAGAGACTAGTTGCTCTATTCGATTTAGCAGATGTCCTATTCATGTTATCAAGTAAGAAAAGAAAAGAGAACTTATTAGGAGTTTGGAGTTAGTTAATAGTGTTATTACAATTGTACAACTGTCTTCTTATTATTGGTTGATATATTACATATTTATACTCTTAGACTAGTCTACTAAGAAGCACAAATACCGACACGTAACACGATACGACACAACACCGACACGTTGACACCTCAATTTTAAAAGTAGGATACAGATATACGTTATATATATAATATTTCTATTTATAAGTATGAAAATAGATATTTAAATAAAAAACCTAATTACAGTTTTGGTCATATCAAGAAGATGAATTAAAATTGCTCACTAGTTAGAGATGCCACTGATTAATCGAGTGAGTTTTAGTTTTAGGACGTTTAAAGTATAAGGGTTTTGGCAATAAAAAACTGATTTTGTACCATATTAAATTTAATATATTTTAAAATCTAACTTTCTTTCTTCTCTATTTCCACCCTTTACTCTTTTTTATTTATAAGTTAAAATATTATTTATATTATTTTACTCCCTTTATATTTTATTATTTAAAAAATTTCCCAAAAACATAACAATAAGGTGTTGACGCGTGTCAAGAACGTGTCCTGACGTGTCTGACGCGTGTCAGAAATGTGTTATGGTATGTCCAACACATGTTTGAAAACAAATAAAATATAAAAATAAAAATGCAGGCACGATTTTGAGGTGTCGGACAAGTGTCGATGTCCGACACGCATCAGAGCGTGTCAGAAGCGTCTTAGTGTTCGACACAGACACTCTACACAAATAGGAAGTGATGACGCTTCTTAGCTAGTCTACAGTAGTTAAGTTCATTCAGTGAAAATCATTTTACGTCTCTCTACTTCATCAACTTCAATATGGTATAAGAGTACTAATGTGCTTCCTTGCCTGATCTACTTCATATTCTTCAATCGATTAACATTTTTTCCTCATTTGCGGGTTCAATCGCACTTTTCTGGTTTGATTTCTGCTCTTGATAATGCCTACTGAAGCTTCTTTAGCTCACACCAAGGAGTGTTCATGGTTTGGTTCGGTTCGGTTCGGTTTGATATTATTAAATTAAAAATAATTTTTAAATGTATTATTGAAAAAATAATAATATAAATCAAAGTTTCAGTTTGGTCCGGTCTGGTCTTATATGAAATTATATATAAAAAATAATATAAAATCAAAGTTTCAGTTCGGTTCAAAAACCACAAAAAATCTGAACCGAACCAAAACTTCGATTCGGCCATTTTTCCAAACCGAACGCATATAACGAACCGACCGAGCCGGTCATTTTTGGTTTGGTTCGGTTCAGTCGGCCTAAGGACACTTTTGAACACCCCTACTCACACCCAATCCTTTGGTTATTTGATGAGCGATTCCGCCATTGAAGATACATCGAGTCCATATTTCCTGCATCATTTTGATAGTCCTGGCATTGTTGTTGTTTCACAACCTCTCGCTGGCGACAACTATAATTCGTGGGGTCTAGCTATGGTGATTGCACTGTCCGTGAAGAACAATCTAGGGTTTATAAATGGATCTATCCTGAGCCAATAGTTACTAGTCCTCTATTTAATTCATGGATTGGCAATAACAATATTGTTATATTCCGGATTCTTAATTCTGTATCCAAAGAAATATCAGCTTCTGTGATTTTTTCTCAATCTGCGTATTAAATATGGATTGATCTTAAGGAGAGATTTCAACAAAGAAATAGGCCGCGCATATTTCAACTTACGAGTGAATTAATGAGTTAGACAAAAAAATAATTGTCTGTTAGTGCCTACTTTACTAAGCTCAAAACAATATGAGAAAAACTTAACAATTATAAGCTAATTTGCTCATGTGGAAAGAGCTCTTCTGGTGGAAATAAAAATTAAATATCACTATCATATGGGGTATTTCATGTCTTTGTTGATGGGTTTAAATGATAATTTTGCTCTAGTTAGAGGTCAACTACTACTCATGGATCCAATTCCTTCAATTAACAAAGTGTTTGCTCTGGTTTCTTAAGAGGAACACCAAAGACATATCAGTGAGATTTCTTGAACCTCTAGTCGAGACTCTTCTCTAGCCTTTGTTGTAAAGTCTGATTCCACTATGTGCAATGGTAGTCAAACCTTTAACATGGCTAATCATAGGAAAGACATACCTTTTTGCACACACTGTGGTTATTCCAATCATACAATTGATAAATGCTACAAACTCTACGTATATCCTCCTGGATATAAGCCTAGACAAAAGGTTATTTCTGCCACTGGTTCTAGCACTAGTATATCTCAAGTTACAAACCAAGTGTCAGAAATTGGATTCTCTCCCAATGGCAATCACATGAGCTTTTTTGTTCAAATGTTGAATCTTTCTCAATATTCTCACTTGATGGCAATGTTGAATAGTCATATATGTGAAGCTAAGAGTGATACAAATGTTAATGAATTTTCTAATCAAGTAACATGTATTTGTTTATCAATCTCTATTAATCATCTTTATCATTCTTCAAGATACTGTATAATTAATTCTGGTGCAACCAGTCAAATTTGCTTCGATCAACATACATTTCTATCCATGAAACCAGTTCAGAATGCTTTTGTCACCTTGCCTATTAAAGTAGGATTTTTGTACATTTTGTTGGTACTGTAAGGCTTTCTTCTGCATTGGTTATGGCTGATGTGTTATATATGTCTCAGTTCAACTTCAACCTATTATCTGTGAGTTCTTTGACTAGGTTTTATAATATAGGAGTTCGTTTTCTCATTCTTACATTATTCGAGATCTTCTCATCTTGAAGATGATTGGTAAGGGTAACATGATTGATGGTATTTATGTCATTGACTCCAAGGATCTTTCAGTTCCAGATAATTTCAAATTTTATGTGGTGCCTTTATGCATTTTTTTCTTCTTCTGTGGTTAATAATGTGAATGCTCAAATCTAACATCACAGACTAGGATATATATCGTCTAAAAGACTTAGTTTGTTACATGAACAATTGAAGTTTAATAAACATGTCTTGTTGCATTCATATTCTATCTGTCCTATTGCTAAATAGAGAAGACTCACTTTCCTTCTAAAAATCATATTTATGTTAAAGCTTTTGATTTAGTGCATTGTGACACATGGATCCTTTCAGTACACCTACTATAATATGTTAAAAATATCTTAATTTAGTAGATGATTCAACTAGATTTATTTAGACTTTTCTTATGAAACATAAGTCTGAAGTCATTGTTCTTATTCTAAGGTTTTTAAGCTTATTGAGACTCAATTCAACATTGTGATTAAGCAACTTATATGACAATGCTCCAGAATTGCAGTTTGTTGATTTCTTTCATTCTAAAGGAGTTATTTATCAATTTTTTTTTGGAATGCCCTCAACAGAATTTAGTGGTGGAAAGAAAGAACCAACATCTTCTCAATGTAGCTTAGCAATATATTTTCAATCTCAAGTGCCTCTTCAATTTTTAGGTGAGTGCCTTCTCACTGCTATATTTCTCATAAATAGAACATCATCTCCTATGTTATCTAATAGAACTCCATACACTTTGCTTTATCACAAAACTGTTCATTTACATTTGCTAAGAATATTGACAGCCTTTGTTTTGCTTCTATTCTTTCCTTTCACATAATAAAATTTTCTCTAAGAGCTAGAACTAGTGTTTCTATTGGACATTCTCCATGGGTCAAGTGATATAAAGTGTATGACATTGTTTCAAAACATTTTTTCCTGTCTAGAGATGTTATTTTTCATGAGAGTTTTTCCTCTTAAAGCTATTCCTTATTCTTTATCTCTTGTTGATCCTTTTCCTGACAAAGTTCTACCTAAGCCACCACATATATCTTCACCAGTTTTGAGTCTTCCACCTGAGTTAGTTATTCCTCCAACTGATCTTACATCGGACATTATTTCTTCATCTAATCCTACCATCACTATTGAGGATCATATTCTAGAATCTCAACCACATGTTACTAGTAGTCTACCAGGCTCACTAAACCCCATTCCTATCTAAAATATTTCCTTTGTAATCTTTTAGGAAACTCTCCTATTCAAAACACAAATCCTCATTACCTCATCACCACTTCTCTATCTCATAAATCATTCTCATCTTCTCATAGCGATCTTTTATGCAATATCTCATCAAGTGTTGAATCCCAATTTTATTATCAAGCTGTTAAACTTGATCATTAGAGAGATGTTATGAATGTTGAATTGGCTTCTATGGAAGACAACAAGCATGGACAGTCATGCCGTTGCTTAAGCGTAAGCATTCTATAGGCTTTCAATGGATTTATAAGATTAAATATAAGTCTGATGGGACTATAGAGAGGTATAGGGCATGCTTAGTTGCCAAATGATATACACAACAATAAGGGTTGGACTTCATTGAGACTTTTTCTCTTGTTGCTAAGTTTGTAACGGTAAAAGTTCTTCTTGCCATTGCTGTAAAAAATAGTTGGCATCTTATTCAACTTGATGTGAATAATGCCTTTCTCCTATGGATATTCTACAAAAAAAATTTCACATGTTGATCCTAAGGGGGAGAAATTAGTGTGCCAATTACATAAGTCCATCTGTGGTCTAAAATGGGCTTCTAGATCGTGGTTCTCAAAGTTCTCTAATATTCTTTTGCTTCATGGGATTTAAGCAATGGAAATCTTATTACTATTTGTTCACAAATGGTCTGGTTCATCTTTTATTGCACTTTTGATTTATGTAGATGATATAATCATCATTAGTGTTGATCTTAAATCTATTGAGTTGCTAAAATCATTTCTTCACAGCAAGTTTAAGCTAAAAGACCTTGATTCTCTCAAATATTTCCTTGAACCTGAACTTGCTAGATCCAAGAAGGAGATTGTCCTTTCACAAAGACATTATTCTTTATAATTATTTTAGGATACTGGTTTACATGCTAGTAAACCAACTTCATTACCTATGGATCCTAAGTTCAAGTTGAGCTCTTTTGAAGGTCACCTTCTTATAGATGCTACTCTTTATAGAAGACTTGTAGGTAGACTTGTATAACTTGACCATCTCTCAATTTGATATTACTTTTGTTGTCCACAAGTTAAGTCGGTTTGTTTCTTAACCTAGGCAGCCTTATTGGGATATTGTTCATCATTTACTTTGCCATATCAAGTCCTTTCCCGGCCAATGACTTCTATCCTCTACTACATCTAATTTTCAGCTTAGAGCATTTGTTGATGCTGATTGGGGTGCGTGTTTTTCTTGGAAGTTCCTCGATATCTTGAAAAGCAAAGAAGTTCTTTGAAAGAAAAGAAGCAAAACACTTTATCTCTATCTTCAACTGAGGTAGAGTTTAGAGCTTTAGCGGCAACTTCAAGTGAATTAGTTTGGATCATCAATTACTTCAAGCATTTCAGATTTTATGAACGCACTAAACATATTGAGATAGATTGTCATTTTGTGCATGATAAAATAAATGAAGGCTTCATAAAATTTCTCCTTATACGGCGGATTCATCATCAACTAGTTGATGTGTTCACTAATGCTCTTCCTGTTTCGAGCTTGTTTCCACTGTAATCCAAGATGGCAGTGATTGATCTTCACCGGCCATCTTGAGGGGGAGTAAGGAGTTAGTTAATAGTGTTATGACAGTTGTACACCTATCTTATTAGTATTGGTTGGTATATTATATATATATATATACTCTTAGACTAGTCTGTAATAGTTAAGTTCATTCAGAAAAAATCATTTTACATCTCTTTGCTTCATCAACTTCAATCGAACTCAATTTATAAAGGCAACGAGTGCGTGAAGAATCTATATTATGATGCAGAATAAAATGAAATACCTGGTCGAAGTCTTTAATTTAGTATATGTTTGTGGGGAAGCTGTTTTCCTTTCTTTTTATTTTTCCATAATTTATTAGCGTTGGAATTGAAAAAGAAATATGAAAACAAGTGCAGTAGTGCTGGAGATCAACGGTAATAGGGTCGACTCCAGAGAATATAGTCATCTAACATTTCTAATTTCTCTGTAGTCAACCCATCATAAGCTTGTTGGCAACAATGACACTGCATAAGATTGAATTTGTCGCACAGAGATAGAATTAGAATTGGTTAAACAATTGCCATCAAGTTGATTTTGCAGCTTAAAGTCTTTATAAATTCTTGCCTTGTTTCAGTCATACACAAGTGTTGACATTGGAACAAAATTAAAGACAAGTGGAATAGTGCTCAGGAGGTTATATCAAATTCAAATATTTGCTTCATGTGGATGTGGCACGGCACAGCATGAAGCTGCTGTTTTTAGTTAACTATAATAACATTTAAATCCTTCTCCATCCTTTTATGATATTAAAATTGGTTAAAGTATTACCATTTGCTTTCTTAATTTTAATTAATTAACCAAGAATGGATAATGATAATTATTTGATCTAATATTATATTACATTAAAAAACGAATTAACCACTATGTTTATATGCATATATTTTCTTATCTTCTCAAAGCTGCTCATATGAAAATCCAAGCAAAGTTGTGTGCAACAAACTAATTAGGCAATAGAAAATGCGTAATTTTCATTCTCTCCTTGTCTTCTTAGTTACCATTTTTCTGTTGTGTAATGGAAGAGTAATATGTTCAGAGATACAGCAACAGCAACATCATGTTGTAAATTTAGGAGCCATTGTAGATACAAGCACTCTAGCAGGGAAGGAAGAGAAAGTAGCAATAGAAATGGCAATAGAAGACTTTTGTGATCGTGTCAGTCCTTGCCCCATTTTACATTTCAGAAATTCTCAAGGTGGTCCTTCTCAAGCTGCTGATCTCGGTGAGTACTGTCTAATTCGGTTTTAATTTCTTGGTTACTTGTTAATTAAGATTAATATGTTTTATTAGCTTTGGTCTGGTGATGAGACTTAATGAGCATTAAGCAACATATGAGCATGTTTATATTAACTTTGTTGCTAATGACAATGTAGTTTTGTATAGTTTCGTTCTCTCCTCGTATAGTTTTGTTTTCTCTCCTTGTGGTTAGAAACACTTTAATACGTTAAAATAACATTATTTTAACTAAAATTATTTCATATCTATTTTTTATGAAATATTATATTATATTATGAAATAATAAAGTATATATATATATACACACACGTGTGTTTCTTATAGAAATATTTTTAAATATTAAAATATTATTTAATTAAGTGACATGTTAATAATTTATTAGTTGATTATTTTAACCATTCTTTATGATAATTCGTAATTAATTAACTAATAAATTATTATCATATCATTTTGGAAAGATAACTAATTGACTAAAGTAGTTAGTTTTGCATGGGAGTCTTTGTTCTTCCTTGTCATGTTCTAAATTATTTCGAATACTGACAGTCACTCACACAATTGTGACGAAATGAGAAGAGAATACAAAACTAACAACTGTAGAGATAGTAGATTATGATACCCTTGTAATCCCTTCTCGTTCTGTACTTTTCTGTACTGTGTGTGAGTAATTATCAATGTCCCAAAAGATCAAATATATGTACATATATTACACTTCATGTCCCATGCATAAAGTCTCGTGCTTTCTTAATTGCGGCCACCGTATATTTTGATTTAAGAAAAATTATAAAACTGAATGCAGCGAAAAACCTGATAAAGAAGCACCACGTAAGAGCGATAATAGGATTGAGAACATGGCAAGAAACCTTCTTCTCCGCCGAACATGGCAACAAAACCCATGTCCCTATTCTCTCATTAGCAAACGAAGTTCCCCCATGGTCCACCAAACACTGGCCCTTCTTAGTCAACGCAGCCAGAAACCAACTAGTTCAAATGCAAGCCATCGCCTCCATAATCAAAAGCTGGCAATGGCGAAAAGTCAACATTATCTACGAAGACATCAACTCCGCCGTCACCGGAATCCCTTATCTAATCTCAGCCATACAACACGTTGACTCTGAGATCGACACCCTTTTACCCATCTCCCCTTTCCCTCAATTCTATAACATGTCGGAAAAATTGGACAGCCTTAAAACCGGACAGTGTCGAGTTTTTATTGTTCATACTTCGATTGGATTAGGAACCAAAGTGTTCGCAGCAGCTCGTCAATTGGGCATGATGGAGAAGGAATTTGTTTGGATAACTACAACCTCACTCACAAATCATATCGATTCTTTTACTGAATTAACCATTTCACAAATGCAAGGCGTTTTGGGTGTGAAAAGCTACGTTTCTCAATCGGGGAGACGATTTAAAGACTTCCGAACCAGATTTCAAGACATGTTTGGTAAAAAATACCCCCAGAAACAACATTATTCACCCGGGATTTTCGCCTCCCAGGCTTCTGATGCAACATGGGCTTTGGTTCTTTCCTTAGATGGAAAACCCAATTGGAAAAGCTACCAAAATTACAGTTCCCACGTCGTTTCCTTAAGTGGGCAGCTCCTGTTGAAACGAATAATGGAGAGTAACTTTGATGGGTTGGCTGGTAAGTTCAAGTATACAAAGAGGATGTTGGATCCTGCACGTGTGTTTCAAATAGTCAACGTTATTGGAAAAAGTCATAGGGAATTGGGGTATTGGTCAGAAGGATTGGGGTTCCCAAAGAGTGTGGATAATAAGCATAGTGTATATAATCAGTCTATGAAATATTTAGGGAATGTGGTATGGCCAGGTGCCCCATGGTCAGTTCCTAGAGGTTGGGCAGTGGCAACTAAAAGAAACCCACTTAGAATTGCAGTGCCAAATAACACAATCTATAGGGAATTTGTCAACGTTGTTTACAACCAATCTGATGGGAAACCAATTGTGAGAGGATTTTCTATTGATGTTTTCAAAGCCACTGTGGAGCTTCTACCTTATGACTTGCCTTATGAGTTTGTCCCATACAGCTCTGCTTCCTATGATATTATGGTCAAAGAAGTTTATCTTGAGGTAAGTATGTATATACTATTGTTCATATTAACTATTAATTTTTTTTTCTTTATCTTAGTTTCAACTAATTGATTATGTATATTTGTGTGTGAAGACATTTGATGCAGTCGTTGCAGACACAGCGATAGTCTCACATAGATATGAATTTGTTGAATATTCGCAACCGTATACAGAGTGGGCAGATTATGATATATAACGAACGAACCAGAGTAGACAAAGCTTGGCTGTTCGTTAAGCCGTTTGCACCTCAAACTTGGATGTGGATAGTGATCCTCACTATTTACAATGGAATTATTATATGGTACATTGCTAGTCTGGGGCCTCACGAACAGAATCGAAATCTCCGTAATTGGAGTGAATTCATCAACGCGCTTTTGTCGGCCTTTCAGACCCTTTTCTCTTACCATGGTAAGATTGCTTGTCCTGAAATTTTTTATTGACTAAATTTTTTTGAAGTTAAAAATTCTATCGGGATTGAAAAATTATATTCCAACTAATAGACCTCTTAATTATGACTCTATAAACTTAATTATTTATGTCAATTCATATTATCAACTTTACTTAATTACTAAAAAAAGTAATTTGAGTTGATCCATTTTACGTTTAATACGAGACAAGTGACAAGGCTCGAGTTAATAGTATCTAGGGAATTTAAAAATTCACATGATTAATGAAATTTGGAAATTAATCTATGTATCAAAGGGATAACTAGAAAAAGGTAAAAAAAATAGATCATCATGTTGAAAAATGCAAAAAAAAAAAAAAGAATGTGAATATGGCCGACGTCAATATTTATATACTTGTAATTAGTTAATTAGTAGTGTCCTTATTATAATTGATTGACTACTTACTCGTTGTATTAGTAATCTTCTGAGTCGACAATTAGTAATCCATAAGAGGGTATATAATATCTTAACTAATAGAGCAGACAACTAGTTAACTAATTAGTTCAAATGTCACATGTAAAGTGTTACGACTTAGAAAAAAGAGAAATCAGCCATTTTGCAATTACAAAACCATTCGGCCATTTTCAAATCAACCACATAAAACCTGTGATTTGTGTATAAATTTTCTTAAAGGGAGACTACTATTATGGTTTTGATTATGCTTTGATAAAATGCAGGGAAACCACTAAATAATAGTTCAAGATTGGTGTTTGTAGCGTGGCTATTCGTTGCAGTTATAGTGATACAAAACTATACAGCTAGTTTGACGACCTTACTGACAGTGGAAAGACTAAAGCCAGCAGTTGTGGATGTGGATAGTCTGCGAACGAGTGGAGCAAAGGTTGGGTGTGATGCGAGTTCCTTTGTCGTGAAATATTTGGAAGAGGTTCTTCATTTTGATCCCAACAATATTCATAAATTGTACAATGAGGATGAGTATCCCTCAGCTCTAATGAGTGGTCAGATTAAGGCTGCCTTTCTTGAGGTTCCTTACGTTAAGTTGTTTCTTGCTAAATATTGTGACAATTTCACTACTTCTGGTTCACCTTTCAAAGTTGGAGGCTTTGGATTTGTGAGTATATATGGAATCTCTTGTAAAACTTTTAGTTATATCATATATCGTTACGACTTTTATCATATAGTGAATTACAGTACGATGACTACTAAGTACAAAATTAATCTCATTAAGCGTACTATAATGCAATTTAAGATTTTTTTCTTATTTTATATTTTCAGCTATTGGGTCAAGAAGAATTCAGGGTAGCACCATAATATTCAATACTATTATAATGTTATATGCAATATAAATAATTATCATAATTGAAAATCTATTTTTCGTATACATTTATATTCAAGATGTGATGTGTGAAATATTTAAATTTATTCACAATTCAATAGTATGATTAATCAGTAAATACGAGTGATAACTTTTGTCAGGCTTTCAAGAGGAATTCTCCATATCTTGCGGATATATCGAAAGCAGTAGTTGAAATATCAGAGAAAGGAACGTTAAGAGAACTTGAGAAAACATTGGCAGCTCCTTCCTACAAGTGCTCCTCATTTTCATCCACTGATGAACATGCTAGTCTTGAGGTAGAAAGCTTCATGGTTATCTTCATCATCAGCGGTGGGATCTCCACCCTTGTTTTTATCTTCAAGGTTTTTCAGCACCGACATGACAACGAAGAACAAGGACAAGGACCTGCGGTGGACGACCAAGATCATGGACGACCTGCAGTGGATGGTCAAGAACAAGGACAACGACCTGCGGTGGACGGCCAAGATCAAGGACGAAATGACAACAATAACCAGGCACCACCACCCCCTGTGGCAAACGACCAAGATCAGCGACACGACAATGACAACCAACCATTACCACCTATGGCGGATGACCAAGATCAGCAGCGCGACAATGACAACAGACCATCTCCACATGTGGCAAATAACTTACCATGATCATGACGTGATGCGGATGGCGATGATGGGAATAATGAGGATAGTCGATTATAATCTTATATCTTATATACATATCTAATTGTGGCGATTGACATATTTATCTTTGTGTTCTACTGTCCATACCCTAGTTTAAACGATTTCTTCATAAGAAAAATTTAATATATTGGGATATAATAACAAAATTAATTATGTGTGTGTGAATGTTTAATATTTGGGTTAATATCATAATACTCTCTTGAACTTTGATGTAAATTCAATGTACCTTCCTAAACTTCAACATATGCCCTAATGGCACTTAAATTTTCACTGTCAATTAGAAAAATACCTCAGCCTAAAATCCCGTGATAACTATGTTAAAATGAACTTTTATGCTAAAAATTACACGCTAGGGGATAAATTGATCTTAGGATTTAGGGGGCATTTGAATATTAACTCAAATATATATTTGTATATTTAAGAATATTAGTTCAAAGTATAATGGGCTAATATCCCAATACCACTCTGAATTTTGATCCAAAGTAAATTTATGAAAATCAACTTGCTGATAGTTTTGCAAATGCTCTTTCATCTCCTCGGTTTTGTTCACTAAGAGATAAATATTAGAAACGCAGCGCTCGCGCGGAGGAAGCGTGGGGCTTTAAAAATGAATATTTTTGATAAAATAAAATAAACGCGACGCAACGATTTTTAAAATAAAAACTTTTATAAAAAAATATTCAGATCCATTATATATTTATATATTAAATCGAAGACATACATGTATACAGAACATGTACCTCTTGCAGTCTAATCAAGCGTCCTTGCAAACCAACGATCTTCCGTTCTCACGAACAACAAACTTTGAGATTCACACCAAGATCTTCAAAGTCAATCATTAAACACACTAGGACGTATGTGTGCACATAAAATATAGCAAGAACATTTTTCTGTCTCTAAAGATACTCAACACATGAGATCTAGAGAGTTTTGGAGAAGGAATAATTTTGTGAGACTAATCTCTAAGAGAATACAATGATTATTCTCACATAACATTTTGATTAACTTTTAATCTTAGAAAATTTCACCCTGATAGCAACTATGTTGGTAGCACACTTAATTAGCATTGAGGCCAGTAGAATAATATATATGTATGTATGTATTCTAAACAATCCAAATTTTTTAAGGATATACATAAAATATTATTTAATCACAAATTATTATTATAGTGGGACTCATTACAACTGTGCACAACTGCAGTGCAGTGTGGCACTACAGTATTGCACGTCTAACTATAGTGCCACGTCGCATTATAGTAGTCCATGTCAATTTTTGATTCTCAATCAGTGATTGGCATGTGACAGTCTAATATACAACATGACAATTTCTTTAAATTAATTATTTATTTTAATCAGATAAATATCTAGATATCAGTTAATTCAAAATTCACTTATATGATTATCCCTATTAACTAGTTTATCTGTTAGTTCACAAATAACAGATTTAGTTGATTAAAATTTTGAATTATTATCTAATAATAATTTAGCATTATCTAAATTCACAAATTAGATATATTATTTCATTATCGATAATTAAAAACTTAATTGATATAATTATTTATATAGAATTTTCAAAAAGTTAATATAAATAATTTTAATAATTAATCACACATAATTACGTACTTGTCCTAGAAATATAATTGCTTTTACAAGTTAGTCTATTTCTCATGTCTTTAAATATTCACACTCTAGACTGTGTAGTACAGAGGTGACTTGGAGACCATGAACCTATAATCTTAAGCCCTAATAAACCAGAATATTAATTAAATTTTTCAAATAAATAATCTTATTTATTAATTTCATTATTATTCCACTATAAATATGGAATTGCATACTTAGAGATTATAGAATGCATTTATAGAGTATTCTTGTGTAGTCCATTGATATAAATATGGAACCAATAATTGGTTCGTAAATTAGAGTTGGTCAAAATGACCATTTTATTATTCTAATTATCTCTTGATCTTTAAGTACTATTAATTCACTACACTACTATAATTTTGGCTTACAATGACACCCACAGATATAATTCAATGATAGGTCTCTAAAATTCATCAAAAGAAAATAGAGTATGGTGATATAATTTGGATGAGATGATAGCTAAAAAATTAGCTATCATTAATGTATTATCTACCATGACAGGTATAATAATCACAGTCATAGTTATACATACCCATCGATGTTAATTACAAAAATGGCACCTATATAATACTAATATTTCTCATGTCCTCTCTCAGAAATCATATCCTCCTCTCAAACTCTCTCTGGAGTGAACTTGAAGCTCTCTCGAACTCCTCTCTCACTCTCAGTCTGCTCTCTCTCTCTCTCTCCCTCCCAAGCTTTCCTCTGTACTACTCTCTATACCTCGTCTCTGCACTGCATTCTCTCTCTCGATACTCCTCTCTCTCCACTACTCGCTCTTCTCTAATCTATTCTCTCTCTTGAATCTCAGCCTCTTGCGAAAGTTCTCACTCTCTCATGGTGAATATGTAGTTTTTTCATCTTTATTTAGTGTTATTTGTTCTGATTTAGTTTTATTGAGATTTAGGGTTTAGATTTTGAGTTAGGGTTTAGAGTTTTCTGATTTATTTGGTTTCTCCATTTGGTTGTAAGGTTTAAATATTATATTTTCTAGATTTGAGCCATGCATTAATGGTAGAGTAATTTGCAATCTTGTGTTCCCAGTGTGACTAATTCCTATGCTTTTTGTTGTTTTTCTAGCTTAGTCTACATTAAAGTCTTGTAAGGATGTGATGGTTTTTTGGAAATTGGAATCAGAAGAAATCTTGAGAAGTGGGTTCGTATTTGTTAAATGGTGAAGGACTCTTACAATTATATGCCTGGTTGTCTGAGCTTCTGGGACTTCATGAATCACCTGTTGCTCTTAAGTGTGATTGTCAGCACAATCGCAACAAACTTTAAGTGTTACACTGAGGTGAAATAATTTTATTTTTTATAATTGATTTCTGAGTATTTGATATTTTATTTAAATATGTCCATTCCAGAGTGAGGAGGTCATTGACCACCTTAAGTTTGTTCTTAGAGTTGGCATTAGGGTAATTTATATTTCTTCATTTTAATTAAAGAGTTGAAGTGAGCCAGTCTGGATTACTTATGGTATAACTCTCTTTTCTTTTCATTTCAGTTTATTGCTTTGGGGTTTCTTTGCAGGTATATGACAGGGAAGTTGCTTTGAAAATTAGACACTGTTAAATTTATAGTTGCAAATCATATAGTAAGTCCAACTTTTAATTATTTATACTTTCAGACATTGCTTTTATTTTAATTTGACTCTATCCCCATTAACCTTATCTAGTTCTGAAGGTTTTCTCCTGAAAATTTAATTTTAGAGAGAGTAGTTTCATTTTTTGAAGAATAGTGATGTTCACAGAGCAGGACCACCTTCTATTACACCATCAGTTGGCTAATCTTTATGAGGACAGCCCTGTGAAATTCAAATCTTCATTGGAACCGCTTTTGCAAGTAACTCTTCCTAGCGACAAACAAGTAGCTTCACTGGCAACTTGATTAATTTATCATTGATAATGGCTCAACTAATAATGTTAAAAATGGATGTTTTTATCTTCATTTTGCATAAACCAGACTCTAATGGCTCGCCCTTGTAGATTTGGGTCGGTTTCTTTTCTTGGGATTTCACCAAAACCTCCAGTTTTTTCAAACTCCAACAAAAAACAGAGCAATCTCAGAGTGATAAGGGCCTTAATAGTAGTAGAGCAGCAAGCACAGAAGAGCAAAGTAACACTTATCAGAATTGGCACTAGAGGAAGGTACTTCATATCTTGTCTTTTCTTCTCGATTCAATTTCCTAGAAAAGTCTTTTCTACTCCAACACACAAGTGTAACTCTTACTTGGAATTTCTCGAAGAAACATAGAATTAGCAACTTTAAATGTGCTCTTTAGCTAAGTTATTTGAGTTTCTGTTTCGTTGTTATCATATTGGTCATTGGATCCTACATTCTTGTAAGTTGACCACTTTACTCTGGATACAGGCTATAAGGATGATAAAGAAAGTCCTAGACCAGTTGATATTTCATTTATAGCTCTAGAAAGTCTAACATATATTCTACCGATGAACTGGGATGCAATGCAAGTTATTGTTCTTCTCTTTATTACCTAGAAAGTCTAAATCAATTTAAGCGACATTTGATAAGAAAATGTAAGTTTCTTATTATATTTTTACTTGCTATAGGCACTTCCCAATCGTAAAAAAGCTCTCATAGTATCTCTTGGGTCACAGAGTTCACTTCCAAGGCATGCCTAAATGAAGAATATGAGAACTTAAAAGCCTTGGTGAATGTCTTTTCCATTAAACCTTCTTTTATCATTTTATTGTGATATCTCATGTCGTGGAAGTAATTATTTTGCTGAATCCATGCTTTAAATATAGTGATGGCAGGATATGAGTGTTGAAGTAATTAGCTTTTAATGAACCTTTGTTTTTTCTACTGTCATATTAACAATAGTTAAGTAAATGAATTTTTATAGTTATATTTTGTAGTTCTCTTGCCAATCACTTGAAACTCTTTTCATTTGAAATGAGTGGTTTAGTTAAACTTTGTAGTTCTCTTTTGTTTGGTTAGATACTAAGAAGCCGATCCTACTTCTTATTTGAGGTTTTTACATTTGGTGCAAGCATGACTGTAAGTCAAGCTTCAGATAGGTGCAGAAATTATTTGGCATGAGGACCTGAGGTGGATTTATTGTATCTTTCCAAGGACTATCTTAGATTAACTTTTACTGTCGAAGACACGTTGGAAGGCCTGGCTTTATGTCATGGGAAGGCAGTTTTTGCCTTTCAATGATATTTTTTTAAAAAAAAAATTATGGGACCCTATAATCATATTATAAATTTGAGCACGATAACCATTCAGTTCCAGAATTAACATTTAAGGAAACTAATATATGATCCGTTAGAAAAACTTGAATTCCAAATATTGTAAGATCATGTTCTCACCTATCCACATTATTGAATCTCCAAGCAAAAGTCATTAGTCTGTTTTACAAACAAATCTTAACGAGTGAATCAAAAGATTCAATAGACATGTATACAAGTTCATGACTACTCAGGATTCAAACTGATCTACATTTGATCATCAGATTGATTTGTATTGAATCTTTATGATAACCGATAAGTTAATAAATATACTAATTCACATCGGTCCTTTCATATATAATCTTATTATATAAAGAACTTTCACTAATATGTCTATTCTCATCAATGATCCTGATCTAGATCACATGCATTCATAATACTTAGTGAACCGTACTAGCAACCATTCATTAAAGATTCCATACTTTAATATGTTGCTGACAATTTTATTCATTCTCTATGATCTTAATCCTCTCATACTAATTAAGATCATAGTCCGATTAATGAATATGAAATTTTCAAATATTTATATAAATTATTCAATAATAATTTAAAAGAATAATGATCAGAAAAATGTAATTCCATTAAATTTCATATTAAAATGTCAATATACATGTTTTGAGGGAATTATCCCAAACAATCTCCCACTTGCCCTATAACAAATGTGGCATCTCTCTCAACCTCATGTTTCGCACATGACCCCCAAATGACTTCGCAGGAAGAGCCTTGGTAAAACGATCAACCATGTTCTGATTTGGCGCTATCTTTATAACAGTCGCATCTCCTCGATGCACGATATCTCTTACAAAATGATATTTCCTCTCTATGTGCTAGCCCCTCTTGTGACTCATCAGTTCATTGAAATTAGCTATCACCCTACTATTGTCATAGTACAGGATCAGTGACTTGTCTATATCTGAAACTACTTCCACATCATTATAGAACTTTCTAAGTCATGCCGCTTCTTTCACAGTTTCACAAGCCGTTGTATATTCGCCTTCCATAGTGAAAACTGTAATGCTAGATTGTTTAATACTTCTATAGACTACAACTCATTCAACTAGGGTGAATATTGATCCAGACATCAAAATTTGACTGTTTCTATCTGATTGAAAATCAGAATCAATATATCCAGTAGGATTCAGGTCTCCACTTGAATAAACAAGTATATAGTTTTTTGTTCTCCTAAGATACTTGAGAATGTATTTTTTTTACTACAATCCAATGTTTTAAACCATGATCTGATTGATAACGACTGACAATTCTCACCACATAACAGATGTCTAATCTTGTACACAACATGACATACATGAGACTGCCAATAGTTAAAGCATAAGGAACATTTCTCTTATCCTCTTCCTCAATGAGGTCTTAGGACATTGCTTCTTGGAGAGGACAAATTCATGTTTGGTCAGTAGTTGACCTTTTTTAGAATTCTCCATAGAGAATCTCTCCAGCACCTTATTAATATAATATGTCTGAGAAAATGTCAATAGATTGTTCTTTCTATCCCTTAGGATTTAGATGCCCAGAACATAACTCGCCTCTCCTAAATCTTTCATTTGAAATTTCTCAGCTAACCACTTATTGACCTTTGACAAAGTTTTCACATCATTTCCAATAAGTAGAATATCGTCAACATAAAGAACTCAGAAAACCATTATCTTGTCTTTGATAGAAGTCATGTGATTTAATAATCTCATCAAAGGTAAGATTCTAAGATCTAGATGTTTGCTTTAATCTATAAATAGATTTAAGTAACTTACATACTTTCTGATCTTGCACCTTTTTCATGAACCCTTGTGGTTGAATCATATATATGTTTTCTTCAAGAGAACCATTCAAAAAATCTGTCTTGAAGTCCATTTGTCATATTTCATAGTCTAAACTAGCGGTAATGCACAAAATGATACGAATGGATTATAGCATGGCAATAGGGGAGAATGTCTCTTTATAGTCGACTCATTCCCTTTGTGTATAACCCTTAGCTACCAACCGTGCCTTGAAAGTCTACTTTCCCATCTACACCTCTTTTCTTCTTGAAGATTCATTTGCATACAATGGGTCTGACATCTTCAAGTGGATCTATAAGTTCTCAGATGGAATTGGATTATATCGATTCCATTTCTTGGTTCATGAAATCTTGCCATTTCTCATTTTCAAGATCATCCATCACCTCTTTAAAAGTTAATGGATCGTTGTTATCATTGTCTGACACTAGGACATGTGCCTCTAGTTCATAGCGAATAGGTTATCTAACAACCCTCCCACTATGATGTTACACCTGTCCTGAATAAGAACTGGGGCTTTTGTTGTTTATCGTTATTAGTTGATGATGAATATGGTCTGATCTCATCAGACGCTAATTCTTCGAGAACTACTTTGCTTCAAGGTTTGTAGTTTTTCATATAGTTGTATTCAAGGAATGTGGCATTTGTCGATACAAACAGATTTTGATCCTTGTGATTATAAAAGTACCCAACTCTAGTCTCAGGAGCATAACCAACAAATATGAACACTTCTGACCTTGAGTCTAACTTTCCAGTCTTAGGTCTAAGGACGTGAGCTAGACTCCCCCATATACGGAAGTGACGCAAACTGGATTTGGAGTCATTCTATAACTCTAAAGGTGTATTTTTTACAAACTTAGAAGGCACTACATTAAAAATTTAAGTTGTCGTTTGAAGTGCATATCCCTAAAAAATGAGTGGTAGTGATGAGTAGTTTAACATTGACCTACCATATCCAATAAGGTTCAGTTTCTTCTTTCTGAAACATCATTTTGATGTGGCGTTCTAAGTGATGTGAGTTGGAATAGAATGCCATACTCTGGCAGGTAATCCTTGAATTCTAAATCCAAGTATTCACCAAATCAAAGTGTTTTTAATGATTTACCTAATTGCTTTTCAGCTTCAGCTTTGAAGTCCTTAAACTTTCCAAAAGTTTTAGACTTTCTATGCATTAGGTAAATATAATCATATCTTGAGTAATCATCAATAAAAGTAAAATACTCATACCCACCTCTAACTTGTACATTGATCGGTCCACATACATCGTTATGTAGTAGCTCAAGTGGTTCCCTGGCCTTTGGCCCTTTCGAGTGAAATGCCTCTTGGTCATTTTACCCTCTAGACAAGATTCACAAACAGAAAGAGTTCCAACTTTTAATTCTCTTAAAAAATCATGCTTTGTTAACCTGTTTAATCTATCTAGATTAATATGTCCCAACCTAAGATGCCATAGATACGTCTTATTATTACCATGAGAAACTCTTTGTCTTTGTTACTTTTAGAAATTGCTACTTTAAAAAATTCTCTTAAAGAATCATGCGTTCAGTCGGTTTAAACATATACAGTCTATTTAATACTTTAGCATGACAAATATTGAATCCATTCTTTGAAATAATAAACTCATTATTAATTAAAGAAACTTCAAATAATAGTTCATGTAAAAGAGAAAGAGAAATCAAATTGCTGACACGAGCGCACCACTGCCAACTCTATAATGACCTCGCCATCAGCCAGCTTCCTTGACGAATCAAACATCTGCAAAGAAGAACATACATGGTTAGTAGCTCCTCAATCCAGTATTCAGGATGGAAAATCATATTCCACTAAACAAACTTCAAGTACAAGTAAATCATATCCATATTTCTTTTTTAGCTCGGAGAGATACTTGTTACAGTTTCTCTTTCAATGACCTTCAACCCCACAATGAAAATATTTTCCCTTGGGCTTGTTGTCTTTCTTGATCTTCTTTGTTTTCGATGATGTCTTGAATTTCTTCCCTTACTTGTTCTTACCTCTATCCTTACCATTGATCTTCTTCCTCTTGTTACTTTTAATAACAGTGGAAGAAGGCTTTTGCTCGGCAACATTTGTCTCACCCTCTTTGGTCATACTATTATTGAGTGACTCAAAAGTCTGCAGTTCATTCAACAATTGAGTCATGTTGAATTGTAACTTGTTCATAACATAATTGGTGGTGAACGTAGAAAAAGCGATGGTGAGCGATTCAAGTATAATGTTGACTTGAGTTCGTTCATTAATGGTCACCTCATGTACTTCTATCTCATGCATTATGTTGATCAAGTTCAAAACATGTTCACGAACAGAAGTACCTTTCTTCATCTTGGTCGTCATGTTGCTCTTAGTAGCCTCATGACGACTTTGACCAGACTGCTGCCCAAATATTTATTGTAGTGATTCAATAATCTCATAGGCAGTCTACATGCTTAGTTTTTAGAACATCATTCATGCTCACAAGCATGTAGCACTCCGTTTTATTGTTGGATTGAATCCAAGCATCAAACTTGTAGTCTAATCAAGCGTTCTCATAAACCAACGATCTTCTGTTCCCATGAACAATGAACTTTGAGATCCATACTAAGATCTTTCAAGTCAATCCTTAAACACACTATGACGTGTGTGGGCACGTAGAATATAGCAAGAACACTTTTTCTGCCTCTAAATATACTCAACACATGAGATCTAGAGATTTTTGAAGAAATAGTAATTTTGTGAGACTAATCTCTAAGAGAATAAGATTATTTTCACTGAACTTTTTTATTAACTTTTAATCACAGAGAGTTTCACCTTGATAACAACTATGTTTTAGCACATTTAATCAACACTGAAACCAATATAATAATATCAATATATATTTTCTAGGCATCCCATATATTTTAGCGATATACACAAAATAATAATTATTCATAAAATTGTCAATGCAGTGGGACCCACTGCGAATGTGCGCAACTATAATGTCACATGATACTGTAGTGTGCCATGAGGTATCAAGTGCCTCACGACACTATAATTCACGACATTGTTGTAGTGCCATGTGGCATTATAGTATTGCACGTCTAACTGGTGCAACATGACACTATAGTAGTCCTTGTCAATTTCTGTTTCTCAATCACCAATTTACATGTGGCAGTCCAACATGTCACGTGACAATTTTTGTAAATTAATTATTTATTTTAATCAGATAAATATCTAGATATCAGTTAATTCAAAATTAACTTGTCTTATTATCCCTATCAACTAGCTTAACTGTTAGTTCACAAATAACAAATTTAGTAGATTCAAATTTTGAATTATTATATAATAATAATTTAATATTATCTAATTTCACAAATTAGATAAACTATCTCACTTATCGATAATTAAAAAATTCATGGATATAATTATTTATATATAATTTTCAAAAGTTAATATAAATAATTTAATTAATTGATCACGCATAATTATATAATAATTATGTACTTGTCCCAGAAATATAATTTTTTTTGCAAGTTAGTCATTTTCTCATGCCCTGAAATATTCACACCTTAGACTATGTAGTACAGATGTGACTTGGGGACCATGGACATCTAATCCTAAGCTCCAATAAATCAGATTATTAATTAAATTTTTTAATTAAATAATCTTATTTATTAACTTCATTATTACTCCACTATAAATATGGAATCACACTCTTAGAGATTATAGAATGTATTTACAGAGTATTATTGTGTAGTCCGTTGATATAATCATTTCATATAGTTCTGCCATCCAATTATTGGTTCGTAAATTAGAGTTGGTCAAAATTATCGTTTTACTCTTATAATTATCTCTTGATCCTTTACCATTAATTCACTAGTAAATGGCTAATTTATAATCGTATTATAAATTTGAGCTCAATAACTATTCAATTCCAGAATTAACACTTAAGGGAACCAATATACGATCTATTAGGGAAGCTTAGATTCTAAATCTTATAAGATAATGTTCATAGTTATCCACATCACTGAATCTCCAAAACAAAAGTCACTAGCATGTTTTATAAACAAACATTAACGAGTAAATCAAAAGATCCATTAGATATGTAGGAGTTTATGACTATTCATGATTCAGACTGATCTACATATGATCATCAGATTGATGTGTGTTAAATCTTTATGATAAACGTTAAGTTAATAAAGATATTAATTCACATCTATCCTCTCATATATAATCTTATTATATAAAGTACATTCACTAACAAATCTATCCACATCAATGATCTGGATCTAAATCACATGTATTCATAATGCTTAGTGAACCGTACTAGCAATTATTCATTAAAGATTCAATACTTTAATATGTTGCTGATAATTTTATTCATTATCTATGATCTTAATCCTCTCGTACTAATACAAGATCATAGTTTCATTAATAAATATGGAGTTTCATATATTTATATAAATTATTGAACAATAATTTAAAAAAACAATTATAAGAAAAATATAATTTCATTAAATTTCATATTAAAATATCAATATCAATACAAATGCTTTGAGAGTATTATCCCTAACAATAAAGTGATACTTTCTTTAGATAGTATCTCTTTGAGGGGTATGTTAAATAACAATGTACTCTACCATTGAGTCTTGTAATAGTTAAATTAAGCTCGTTACAAGTTAATTCACTAACTACTAATTATAAACTGACATCAATTTATATCAATGAGGGCTAGTGTATATATGATTGTAATTCTGTAATAGAGGTTAATGACATGTTTATTTGATTCCCATGGAAATAGATTTCACGGAATCTGATTTCAAATTATCATTCTGGTTGTTTACTATGATTTTAGAATTTGATTGAGAGTGAGTCTCACAACTTTAACTAGATTTCTGATTCATTTGAAATGAACAATGAAAATTCTATTATGCATTCTAAATGATTAATTAAAGAAAATAATATTTATTTTCCTTGAAAGACATTTTGGTAATGTCATATATTTTGTTTCTGATTGCTTGATTTAGTTGATACAAACAATCATTCTTATTCTTAATAACCTGGTTTTATATTCTGATTTCTAACAAATTAATAAACGCATAATTTGATTATAGACACTACAACAATTATGTGTTGTTATAGCGCAACACAACAACGTTTTGTTCCAAAATGTAATAGAAAACTAAAAGGCACGGAGTGAAAACTCACAAGCGCCAAATTAACCCGTGTCTCTCTTACCAAATGAAAGATCCCTTAAACTCGCGTCCCTCTCTTTCAATACAGTGGCGCTCACTTCCCCAAACCCGCATTATCTCTTTCAGTACAGTAGCGCTCTCTTCCCCCAGACTCGCGTCACCCTCTTTCTATACAGTAGCTCTCTTGAAGCTCGATCACGAAGCTCCCCAATGAGCTCTCTTGAAGCTCACCAACGAGCTATTTCACACTAGCTATCTCTCTCTCATTATAGTAGCTCTCTTGAAGCTCACCAACGAGCTATTTCACACTAGCTATCTCTCTCTCATTATAGTAGCTCTCCCAAAGCTCGATCACGGAGCTCCCCAACGAACACACACACACACTCTCTCTTTCTCCATCTCTCAGATCTCTGTCTTGAAGCTCTCTCACAAATATCCCATCTTCGTCGCAGGATTTTCTCACCGTAGTAAGCTCTCCCTCCAGCTCCCACTCTCTCAGCTCTGTCTCCCAGCTCTCTCCTATTTCGACTTCGCGCTCAGAATAGAGGTAAGGCTTCATTCTCAAAATTTTGTCTGATTTTGTGTCTAATTTTTGTAATTTTTGAGTTTTATCTGAGTTGATTAGGGTGAATGTGCCTAAGTCTATATGAATCTTTTCTTTCTTCTTTTAATTAGGGTTTCGTGAGTTAATTAGTGTGCTAAATTTCTCCTAGTTAGATTAATGGAAGTTTGAGAGAATGATTTGGTCCCTGATATCTTAGTAGTTCACCGTTCTAGCCATCTTCCACAGTTGGTCCCTGATCAAGTTCTCAAGATAAAGCAGCTCACCGTTCTTACACTGTCAGAGATAAATAAGTTATACATCCTCTTATGAGATTGTTTCTTTACCCATTTTGCAAGCATAAAAAAGCTTCTGACATTCTTTTTGTTGGAATTTATCTTTTGATAAAATGATGCCCGTAGTAGTCACTAAATAATCTTCACTACCACATTCCCCTTGAAGCTCTGTAGTAAACTTTGTTACTTCCTCTACTCCTAATCACCATTTTTCTCCATAGCGCTAGTCCTTCATAAAAAATCTGTTGAATCCTTAAAGTTTTCTAAGATTGGACGAGTACTAATGCTTGACTCACCGATAAGTCTTGAAATCTTCACATTATATTTTATTAGGTTTTACTCACTGTCTACTAATCTCATACCATGACTCTCTCTCTTTCTCTCTCTCTCTCTCATGAAATCCATCATAGTGGGATTCTTGTTAACTCTCCAATCGGCTAATTACAAAAAAGATACTTAGCAGTTGCTATTTCCTCTTCTTCAAAATGACCCGGTAGCATTAAGATAAATTTCTTAACCAGTTGAACTATAGATTCTCTTAAATTATTGTACTCATACAAGCAACACAAACTCATTTTTCATGAATCAAAATATTTTAGTTCCACAGCTTGCTTATATGCTCTTCACAAGTCGGGTTTTTGCGATGTTAATTTAGATATTGTTTTTTTTAATTTGATGGTATTAGTAGCTTTTACATATTTCTTTGTTTAAATATGATAATTTGTATCATTTTTTTTGAAGTATTTGTAGATTTTTACATATTCCTTTGTTAAAATTTGATAATTTGTAGCATGTTTGAAATATTAGTAGCTTTTACATATTTCTTTGTTTAAATCTAAAAACTACCTTTATGTGTGCCTGATAAGTCTTAGTAGCAGGCGATGCAAGAAACCAAGCCTCAACGGTTTCTTTCTCTATTTTTATGCAAGAAAGATTGTTTTTCCTCACATTTCTATTGTAAAAGTCTCTTTTATATCTATGACTTCCCATATTTTTCATTCTCTTTATTTAAACTATTTCTTCCTCTTTCCATCAGTTTCTCTCTATAAAAAGGCAATAGATGTATCGCAAATAGGATATGCATGAATGAAAATTACATCAAAGCTACTCATGCAATATAGTATGAACCCGCTTGTCTTTGTTGCTTACCCACGTATCCTTTATTTTTTCTGGTTGGTGATTTGGTGTCGTTCTTGGCAGTGGTTGTATTGCAAATAGGATATGCAGGAATGAAGATTACATCAAAGTTACTCATGCAATCTGGTATGAACCCACTTATCTTTCTTGCTTACTCACTTATCCTTTATTTTTTTCTGGTATGAACCCATTTGTCCTTGTTTCTTACCCACTTGTTCTCTCTATTTTTTTCTGGTTTGAATCCATTTGTCCATTATTTTTTTCTGTTTCTTTCTCATATATTGATGAGTAACAAAGTTTTTATTTTGTGTTTAACTGCGAATCGTCAATATAATAAAGGTGAACAATTGTAAATTTCAGTTGCCTGATATGGTAGCCAGAGACAGATTGTAGATACGGTCAGAAGGATGTTGCTGGTGAGCATATTTATGTTCTTTAACCAATACTGTTTGTTCCAAAAACTTTCATATGAGTTGTTTTCTTCAGTTTGGAAATGAGAGATCCTAAGCAATAATGTTTTTGCTAGGTGAAAATCCTTACACATGTCGAGGCTTATTTACCTTTTTTGCTACTATTTGGGGAGTTTAAACGTTGAAATTTAGCAATATCATATCATATCCTTGCTGTTCTTTTAATTATATATTGAGAAATGACCTTTTCAAGTTTTTATCATTTTCCCAGCTTGCTTCTTTGACTTTTTTAAAGTGGAAAGAAAAATATGTGTGCCACATAGTCTATGCCCCTTGCTAAATTTATCATTTGATTATGCCTTGTATCCATTTAATTGTCTTTGATACCCCAGGCTTATTCTTTTTTATTTTTCTTTTCTCTTGCATTATACATGATTAATGGTAACAGTATACTCCTTTCATGAATAATATATAAATGATGAATTCTCTATTTTTCAACTGTGTTTGAGCCTTGTAGCTGAATAATTGGGTAAGTGGGAGCTATGACGTTGCGTAAGACCATTTTATTATTTAATTGCATTTAGATTTTAATATCAATAAGCTATTATTGATGTATGCTTGAACCCGAACTACATTCTGTTTTCTTGCCCTCTTGTTTTTCCTCATTTCTCTTTAAGTTTAGGATCTTAAAATGTAAAAAGTCTATCACAATTAATGAGACACAAAAAATCAAAGCTCATAAGGTAGAAGATCACAAAGCTGAGGTATTGTTCGATGGTTTTTAGGTATGTTACAATCCACTAAAATCTGTTTTTTTCCCATAGAATAAATTTCTCTTAATGTATGATTCTTAAAAATAATTTTGGGAGCTAGGGATGAATGTATTCACTATTCACACATCTGATACTGTGACTATCTTTTCATAAACTAACTATTAAGTCTTTTTGTTATTCAATAGTTGAACCTATTAACATGATGTTTTCATGAAAGTACTTTATTTCTCAAGTTTTTATTTTTTTCACACCTACTTTTTTTTGGTTCAATCACGAGAACTTTATCTTTCGCTGTTAAAACAAACAATCATAAAAAGACTTATATATCAGGTTCTTTCATTTTTCAATCATATGAAGAATTATATGAGCAACTTCAACGTAACCCTTATACTTCCATACAATTCATATTTAATCTTTTTTTTTCATCTTTTTAGGGGTGAGGGAATGGATGGATTTGAAAGGCTTAGCATCGCTATGAACTTTCTCTGTCACTTAAGATTTGTTATGGTCATATAAGACATTGTTTAGATGATTTTTGCTTCTTGTTAAATGTTACATTTTGAGATAGAAGATAATAAACTTGGTTTTCAATTAAATGTCAGAATTTTGTTGCTCTCCATCAACGACTATACTATATCATTGAATGTTGTAAGTCTGCCACTAATTCTTAACTTCATTATCTAATAAGTCATTTTGTAGCTATTGATAATTTAGATTGTACTATTTGGTATAGGAGGTTTGCTCCTTCATCTAAATGGATCATCCATGCTTTGGTACAACACTTTGATCTTGTCCTGAAGCATCACCAAGACAGTTACCTGCGCCACCACCTCTAACCAGCAAGTGGACCTCCTAGGGTACCTCCACTTTCAGTACCAAAATGTGAATATATACTAGATTTTAGTTTTATTTGGATAAATTACTTTTGCTTGCTCTATGTAAAAATCAATATGTAATTATCATTTGAGATGTGATTTCTAGTAAACAATTAGTATGTAACAATTTTGACTAATTAAATAAAATGATATATGATTTTGTTACTTCGTGATATTTTCTGAAAAGTTATTTATTTTTTATATTTGTACAATTGTAAGTATAAGTAACAAAAAAGTTATAAAAGTATTTAATAACATTAACAAAATAATAAGTAATGAAAAATGCTATGAAAGACCTATGATAGCATTTATAAAAGAGCATGAAAGACCTATGATAGCATTTATAAAAGGCTATGAAAAACCTACGATTGCCTACTACAACATTTATAAAAAGCTATGAAATAATTTTTACAGCGTTTTTTAAACACCATGAAAGGCTTTTATAGCGTTTTCTAAATGCTATGGAAGGCTTTGATAGCGTTTAAAAATGCTATAAAATTTTTTTATAGCGTTTAAAAAACGTTATCGTAGGCATTTTTATAGCGTTTAAAAAACGTTATCGTAGGCATTTTTATAGCGTTTAAAAAATGTTATCATAGGTAGCGGATTTTTAATAATGTCGGTATACACAACATTTTCGGAAATGCTATCGAAACCTTATGATAGCGTTTGTTGGCCGATACCATAGCATTTTTTGTTGTAATGAGATTTTGATTCATGATCATTCCATTCTTCATCTAATTCCTAGAAAAATTGATTCTAAATTTCATCTGATTTCAAATGTAAGTAAACGAGTCATTAAAGAAAGTATAATCTCTCTTTTTACCCACTTAGTTTTTCATAAATAATTGAAAAAGAATTTTACATTATTGTTAATAGTAACATAATTAAAGGAGAGACAAAAAGAAAGATGAAGATAGAGAAAATTAAAAAAATCTCATTTTCTCTCTATTTCCTCCAATGTGTTACTTGTTAACGAAGTAACACCTTAAATTAAAACAATAGGAGACTATAACAAAAATATATACAATTCTCTATTCATACACTTTTTTGGATAAAAAAAACAAGACCAATAAAACCACAAAGAAAAAGAACATTTAGAAAGTACAACAAATAGGACATAAAATATCCAGCCATCCAACACTTTCCCTGACAACCTTCCCTTTCGTACATCCCAACACAAATTTAACATCCTTTTCCCCTCCTATTACATTAAAAGAATTACAAAATAATTAATGGCTAAATAAAATATTATACTAAAAAGAATAATCACCCATCTTCAGATATATATCCTCCCTGATCATCATCTTGTCAATTAATAAACTACAACAGTAAAAAAAATAATTCTCCCCTTCTTTAACAGCAGAAGTGCACATGAGTTTCCAGCAATCCAATCATGTTGGGGGTGGTCCCCTTCATAAAGGCAAGCACATCACATGGCTGCTCAGTTTTGTAGCAGCGGACAGCTCCAAAGCTTACCCACCCAGTTCTGTGATTCTTCTCTTAGAATTTGATGTTTGGTTCTTTGTAAATCTTGAGAATCAAATAAGGAGATCTTATTTGATTATAATCATGAACTGTGTGGGATTTAAACATGGAGAAGCTGCTCTTTTTTATCTGTAGGAGAGTTGGCATCAGTGGGTGATGGTGTTTGTGATGATGGTTCAATATTCTCCATCTTCTTGAGGTTTTGTTGGTGGTACACTAGCCTTAGCCTTTCTATTTCTCTCTTCAGTGCTTCTTGATGAGCTGCATTAAAAAAATAAACCCATAATTTTTTGTTAATCCCAGTTTTTAAATTAGTTTTTGTATTTGTTTTCCATCTTCATTTACTCCAATTAATCATACCCCTATGGGAAGTTGAAAAAAGCCATGCATGGAATTATGGAACACAATGGATGAATATAATGCTACTGAGTAATTCTACATAAACTAAGTAATTGAATAAATTTTAAGTGACTAGTGATGTGATAACTATTTATAAATTATTTTGTTAAATAACTTTAATAAGTCATCAAGCAACAATTTATAAATGATTAACACATCACTTGTTCACTTAAAATTTGATCAATTATTTAATCATTTTAGAATTGTTCAATGTTATCAGCTGATAAATTTATGAAACCGGCAGGTGACATGTAAATCTATTTAATCAGGTTATAACTTTGACTGTACATTAATTGTTTAATTAATATAGTAAATAATATATACCTTCTCAGTATTTTTTTTATACTGTCAAAGATACATTATAATTTGAGATGAAGACTTATAATGACTCGAAACTATTCCTAGTGGGAAGCTTAACCACTTAATTATAATTATAAGACCCTAAATTCTTATATTTGTGACTAAATCAAGTATTAAAATGCAATTTAGATCAAATTTAGGCTATAATTGACCCAGATGCATGCTATATATAATCCAAGAAATTATACTAATTATTAGTTGATCTGACATGTCGTTAAATAGAAGGAAAAACAGTAAAGAAAATTATTATTAATTATAAAAATTGGTATTGAAAAGTGAACAGTAAAACGAGAGAGGAAGTTACCATCTTTGAAAATCTTATCTTGAGCAAGGGCAGCGATTCTTTGCTTAAGAGCACTGTTGTCTACGTTTAGAAGCAAACGTTGATGGTCTAAGAATGCAACCCTCGGCGACAATACCGATACTTCAGCCTTCAATTTATTTCCAATTTATCACTTTTTAGCCCATGAAATAATGAAAGATATATATATATATATTCAGTTTGTATAATTAATTAATTACATACTTGTAGTGAAGTGACACTACGTTCAAGCTCTGATATGTATTGCAGCTTCCTCACCCTTGATCTTTGTGCTGATTGTCTATTTGCCAGAATCCTAATGCAAAATTTCAAATTACAAAATATATGTAAATGTCAATTATCAACTCAAATTCCCAATTAATTAAATTATTTTTTCTATATTAATAAAAATTATCCAATTAATTATTATAAAGATCAAACGTTGGTTTTTGACATAAATATGATTAAATTCTCATGTCGAAAGACTTTCACAATCACGTGAAATTATGAGTTCGAGTCAATTTATCTTAAATTCTTGTAAAAAGAATATATTTTTTGAAAAAGAAAAACAATATTAAACTCCTAATCAGATGAGAAGCTCCTCCTCATCGTTGATCTAACGTGGAATAATTAGCTCGGACCAACTGTTTCTTATACATGATAAGAATTTATTAGTTTAGGTCAATGGTGAACAGTGAAGAGCTTCGCCTTAACTTGTCATTAGCTAATTATTGTTTAAAATAAAATACTAATAACACTAATAATAATAATATTAGTATTATAAGAACTTTATGCGAATGAAATAATGCATATAAGCTATTACGTACCTCTTGACACGTTTGGGGTCGGTGATACGATCGGCGGAGGTGGTTGTGGCAGCGCCGAATGGAGCTTGTGCATCCGAATTACAATGGCTTTGAACCTCATCTGATTCATTTTTCAGCTTCTGCAGCTTCTGATCATCATGTTGAGTTTCCTTCTCATCATTAATGCTGTTATTATCAGACGGCGTGGATGGGTTTGAGGAAGACACGGTGGGCCCGACAGCTGTAGAAAGCTCGTCCGTGAACATGGACATGAATTGCTCATCATCAAACCTATCGAACTCATGATTAATATTACTGTTTCTCCTGCTTTCCGGTCGTCCACCCGACGACGACCCTCTGCATTCGTCTAGCATTGGCATCTCCATGAATGCGATCGAGTCGCTCGCCGACCGCCGGTGGGAACCGCGTCTCGCCGACGAGAAGTCGAGGAACTCGTCTACCCATGATGGGTTTTGAGCAGCGGCGGAGGTGGTGGTGGCGTTGGGTGTAAAACCACCCAAATGCATCTTTGGGAGAGAAAAGTCTGACCAATTTGGTGCCATGTTTGGGATTTTGGGAGGTAACTGTGCCATAATTAGGCACACAATTGTACTGAAAATGATACAAAAAGAAGATATACCTCAAACCAATGAAAGCCAACACAACCCACCAAACTAAATCTAATTGACAATCTCTACCAACACCTCTTACATTCACTCAATGAAGCTTTCAATGCAAAAATGAAGAGAGAGAAAGAAGAGAGAGAAAGAAGAGAGAGAAAGAAGAGAGAGAAAGAAGAGAGAGAAAGAAGAGAGAGAGATAGGCCAGCCAATGAGCAAACCAAATTATCACCTCTCAAAGTCTCTTATAAGTTATAATAGACTCAAGTAATTATGATAATGTTAAGGGGAGCAAAATTTTATTATCGGTGAAGTATTGGATATTTAGTATTTTTTCATATTATTTATTTAATGGTATATGTGTATTTTTTTAAATTTTTTAATAATTTATTTTTTTAAATCTAAATAAAATATTATTTTAAGAGAAGATTTGACATAATTATTAATAGAGATTAGAAGATTAATTAAATTATTAGTGAAAATAGAGTTCAAAATCCCAAGATTCCCAATGAATGATTTAGAAATGAAATGAAATATGTTTGTGGCAGTGGGGTCACATGGGGAAGAGATTGGACAGCTATGTCCAGCTGGGGAAGGAGGTTGGGACTCAACGGTATTACTTGAAAGTAGTCTCTTGTTTATTATTATTATTATTATTAACTAATTAAGAATCCTTCCCACCACGTGCCCTTGTGACCTTCTCTTTAGTGGTACCCCCTTATAATACTCTCATATTTCTTTACTATTTTATTTCCACCCCGTCACAATACGATTTCCTATATTTCTCACCCTACTTTTTTTCTTCTTAAATAAATTACACCAACTTCACTTGTATATAGTTTATTTTAATTACACATACACTAATTTTAATTTTAATAATCATATAAAACTCGATCTCTCTTATTGACTTAATGAAAAACGTAAAAAAATATCATCATCTTTAATTGATATCTTATTATTTTTTAATCCAACTATTTTAATTTTCAACCAAAATGAAAAGAAAAAAATATTTTAGACTACATTCTCAAACCGTGATGTAAATACTTATAATTATTCTATAACTATAAGCAAATAAAATTAAAAATAGGAAAGATAACAATGACTTATCAACATTGAATTTTTAACAAAAAATGTCAGGTAAAAAATATTATTCTGTTTAATTATGTATTGTTTGTTTATACTGAAATTAGAAGGGGTCTTCACGTAAATTTTAAAATTAGAATATATGTCCTCATAATTAAAGAAAAATACATAAAACTAACTAGAAGGGTTGTCCGTCTGATCAGGTACTTATCACAATCATAGCTATTTTAAGCTAATACGATTTCTCTGGCTATTAATAAATGACCACAAAGTAGAATAATTATAGAAAATCGATAAAAGATAATCTAAAATTAAGTGTGATTTGTTAAAAAGTTTTTAGCAAATGCATAGAAAGATGAATATGAGAGATTTGTAGGAATGGTTGAAAAGGCAAGGGAAATGAACTAAATTAGTTTAGTATAATGTATGTATAATTGGGAGATTAAGATAAGTGGAAGAAGGGGAGAGAGAGGATGGAAAGGAATAATGTCATGTAGCCATGTGAATTGTTTGCACGCTCTAAGCTTTCTCTGCTTTGTACCCAAACCATACCCACATGTAGGGTATGTGTCCTTTATCCTCTCCCTCTCTCTCTATATTCTCTCTCTTACGATGACAATGTGCATCTGTGCTTCACAGCAGCTTCCTTTTTTACTTAGTAGAATTTATGTTGAATTTATTAATTGTAGTCATTGGGAGGCACTAATCATTAGAGTTAGAGTTGTTTATTATATTGATGTGCCCTTCTCTCTCTCTAGTAAGTTCCCGCCAATGAAGCATCCTCGTGTTACTAATTTTATACAAATAACAACTCCCTCTCTCCCTCCACAAATTACAATGGAAAAACAGTCGGCTATACACTTCTAAACGGTAGCCATGGACAATAAAAACAAGTTTTCGTTAAGACTACAAACTTAAACTTCAATTCTTTACGGTTAGCTTAATCAGCTTCTATTAGGAAGTTTGTCGACTGTTAGTAGTTAGTTTTCAGTTAGTTATTTGTTAAGTCTGTGTCTATATATACTCTAAGTGCTATATTGTTAAAGGTTAATGAGAATAGTAATTCTTCTTTAGTTGTTGCATGGTATCAGAGCCAAATCATCATTCTTGTTCTTATTTTCTCTCTAATCACATTTTTTCTTCTGTCTCTGCTTTCTGTAAGCTTCATCAATGGATGAAACAAACTCAGCCGCAAATGCAACAAACCCTACTGCAAGCGCGGCTAACTCAACTGATAATTCAATAGTACCAACTCATCTAGTTTCATCGTCCTTATCTGTGATAAGTTTTATTCCTAAGAACTTGATTCCAATAAATATACGTCTTGGTCATAATAATTTCATTTTCTGGCGCTCTCAAATTCTATCGTCAGTGAGAGCTTATGATCTTGAAGACGTTATACTGGGGAACTCAACTCGTCCTCCTCAGTTTGTTACAAAAGTAAACACCAATGTCAATGACACAACAATCTGTGAAGAAGTGCCAAATCCCGAGTTTCAGTCATGGTTGTGAATGGATCAGTTTGCTAAAAGTTGGTTGTTATCCTCAATTTCAAAAATAATGTTTGACCACATTGTATGTTGTGATTCGTCGCATGAAGTCTAGTTAGTGTTAGAAGGAATTTTCACTACAAATTCAAAATCAAGGTTGCTTCAACAACGTTTTCAGCTTCAGTCTACCAAGAAAGGTTTGTTAAGTATAAATGATTACGTTCTGAAAATGAGGTCTCTTGCTGACAATCTTTCAACTCCTGGACAATTAGTAGGTGATGGAGAATTGCTTCTTTCTATCCTGGGAGGTCTAGGCAATGACTATGATCCTATTGTCATTAACTTGACTTCTAGACATGAGTTTGTTTCAATCGAAGAAGCACAATTTCTTTTACAAAGTAAAGAATTAAGGTTAGAACAAAATAATACTGTAACTGATCTTATAGATGCATCTATAAGTATAATTCTACAAGGAGAGGCCGGGAGGAAATGGCCAGTCTAATGGTAGTCAGTATAACAATAATTGGTTAAGAGGTAACTCGGGAACAAGAGGAAGAGGTCGTGGTGGTCGTGGCAGAGCAGGTTCTAGACCTGTTTGTCAAATATGCATGAGAATAGGTCATATTGCATTGCTATAATACATTTGAGCATCCAACAACCTGAGCAAAACAGCTTCAACCAAAATCATGCATCTTCAGCCTTTGTAGCCTCTTCATCTACAATTTTAGATAACAGTCGGTATATGAACAGTGAGGCAAATGACCATATCACCTCAGACCTGGAAAACTTATCTATCAAGTCAGACTACAAGGGAAAAGGAAATGTGATGGTAGGAAATGGTGAGTTTCTGTCTATTTCTCATATTGGTAATTCTGAAGTTTTTGTTGATTCTAAACCTGTCATTAACTCGGGAAAGGATAGTAAGCATTCTTTATGCAAACCTAACTCACATACAATATCTCTTCTCTCAAACAAGTTCTTTGTGTTCCTTCTATTACCAAAAACTCACTTAGTGTTTCAGCCCTTACTAGAGATAATAATGTTGTGATTGAATTTGACTATATTTTGTGTCTTATTAAGGACAAGATTTCGAGGAAGGTCCTTCTGCAAGGAACCCTTAAAGATGGATTGTATCATTTTTAGCTTCAACCCACTGATATCAAGCTTTTACATAGCCATTCCAACTTCAATCACAAACCTAGTGTGTACTATACAACAAACATTCTATCTTTTTCTTCTGCAAATTTAAATTCTGTCTTCACTTCTTCAAATCCTTTTAAAAACTCTACTTTCAATAATAAGTCAATTGTAAGTGTTGATGCTCAAAACATTTGACATCAAAGACTTGGGCATCCCTCAAGTCATGTTTTGAATACAATGTTAAGAAAAGCAAATTTGACTTTTACTCCAACTTCTCTTTCTTTCCGTGATGCATGTAAATTTGGTAAAACTCATCAAAGACTTCACTTTTAAGAAAAGTAAATTTGACTTTTACTCCAATTGTAAGTGTTGATGCTTAAAACATTTGACATCAAAGATTTGGGCATCCCTCAAGTCATGTTTTGAATACAATATTAAGAAAAGTAAATTTGACTTTTACTCCAACTTCTCTTTCTTTCTGTGGTGCATGTAAATTTGGTAAAACTCATCGAAACTCTTTTCCTCTTATTGCACATCATACTACCAAACCTTTTGAACTTATACATTCTGACATTTGGGGTCCCTCATCCTTACCGTCAACAAAAGGATATAGGTATTATCTCACTTTATTAGATGACTTTAGAAGATATTGTTGGATCTTTCCCTTAAAACTAAAATTAGAAACCACAAGCATTGTTCTTCAATTTAACTCCTTTGTTGAAGCACAGTTTAATGCTAGGATTAATAATTTCCAGTCAGATTGGGGGGGTAGTTCAGACATTTAAAACCAATCTTTGCTCAATTGGGGATCCATTTCAGGCATCCTTGTCCCCATACCCATTAACAAAATGGGAAAATAGAGAGAAAGCAAGATAAATAGTTGAAATTGCTCTTACCTTGTTAGCTCAAGCAAAATGCCATTAAAATTCTGGTGGGAGGCATTTCATACTGTAGTTTTCATCATAAGCAGATTACCTTCATGTGTCATTCAAAATCAAACTCCATTTGAAATATTTTTTTTTTCTGTTTCTCCATCTTTCCATATTCTAAGAACCTTTGATGGTGCCTGCTTCCACTTACAAGACCTTATAATATGCATAAATTAGGATTTCACACCAGTAAATGTGTATTATTGGGCTACTCAGATAATCATGAAGGGTATAAGTGTCTTAAACCAAAATCTGACAAAATTTATATCTCCATTAATGTGTCTTCAATGAATTGGAGTTTCCTTATCAAAATTTGGTTTCTAAAACTTCAATTTCTTTAAAGCCTTTGCATGTATCCCCTTTTCCCAACCCTTTTAAATATGTGTTTCAAGCCTCAAAATGATACAATTCCATCTACATCATCACCTATAGAAGGATCTATCACTCAATCTCATTCCAACAGATCAAGTCAATATCAACATGTATTTCACTCTAATTTTACTTTGCCTAAGGCTATTGATTTTTCTTCTGACAGTCCAATTGTTCTTTTACAAAATGTTCCCTTTAATGATTCTTCTCCTTGTTCAGAACCTTTTTTCTGATAGACTAACTAACATTTCAAATTCTCATTCTCATAATCCATCTATACATCCTCTGATAACTCGATCTAAGCATGGTATTCTTAAACTCAAAGTCTATCTCTCTATTGTATGTGATTTAGAAACTAAACCCATCCCTGTTAAGACAGCTTTAGAGCATCCAAAATGGAAAATTACTATGACTGAGCAATATGATGCACTTGTTAAGAATCACACTTGACAGCTTGTTCCAAAAACCAGTTATATGCATGTTATTCAAAATAAGTGGGTGTTTAGGATCAAACATAATCCTGATGGTTCTATACTTAAATATAAAGCAAGGCTTGTAGCTAAAGGATTTCAGCAATCTAGTGACATTGATTATTTTGATACTTTTAGCCCTGTAGTTAAACCATCCACCATTCGTATTGTTCTCACTTGAGCAGTCTCATATCAATGGGATATTCAGCAAGTTGATATCAACAATGCCTTCTTGAATGAGGAGTTGAATGAAAATGTTTTTATGGCTCAGCCACCTGGTTTTGTGCAGAAAGATATATTTGATTTTGTGTGCAAGCTTACTAAGACTTTATATGGCTTGAAGCAAGCACCCTGAGCGTGGTTTGAAAAGCTACAAAGGGCATTACTTCAGTGGGGGTTTCACAACTTCAAGTCAGATTCTTCATTATTCATTTCTAAGACTTTTACTTCTCTGATTTTGATTCTGGTATATGTAGATGATATTTTAGTAACTGGTAGCTGTCCTAAAAGAATTGAACAAGTTATCTCAGATTTGAATCATCATTTTTCTCTTAAGAGGCTTGGCTCCCTTAACTGTTTTTTGGGCTTTAAAGCATATAGAGATACTACTGGAATTTATCTCACTCAAAGCAAATACATAGTTGACCTATTGAAAATAACTATTATGACAGAAGCTAAAGCTTGTCCTACACCAGGGTGCTCCTTTACCAAGTTGTCTGCTCATATAGGTATCCCTTTTGAAGATCCAACTTTGTACATGACCACGGTGGGAGCATTGCAGTACCTCACGATGACTAGGCCTGATATTTCATTTTCTGTGAATAAACTAAGTCAGTTCTTGCAATCCCCTACCTCAGACCACTGGAAAGCATGCAAAAGATTACTTAGATACTTAAAAGGGACTCTTGATTATGGCCTACAATTTAAACCAGCTTCTTCTCTCACTTTGGAAGGATTTACATTTGCATATTGGGCTGGATGTGTTGATGACAAGCGCTCTACATCAGGGTATTGTATCTACCTAGGAGGAAATTTAATCACTTGGAGCTCTAAGAAGCAACATGTAGTTGCCAGGTCAAGTACATAATCTGAATATAGATCTCTTGCCTCTACTGCTACAGAATTTCTTTAGCTCAATTCCTTATTTGTAGAGCTTGGTTTAACTATCAGCACTTGTCTTACCTTGTGGTGTGATAATATTGGTGCTAGTATGTTAGCTGACAATCCTGTGTTTCATTCTAGGACAAAACATATAGAGCTGGATGTCCATTTTATTAGAGAAAAAGTTTTGGCCAAACAGCTTCAGATTCAACACATTCCTATAGAAGTCCAGGTTGCTAATGTGCTCACTAAACCTCTTCCATAAGCAAGATTTCTAACTCATCATGGCAAACTAAAAGTTGTTCAAACACCTATTAGCTTGACGGGGCATGTTAAGAGTATACAAACTTAAACTTCAGTTATTTACAATCAGTTTAGTCAGCTGCTGTTAAGAAGTTTGTCGACTGTTAGTAGTTAGTTTTCATTTAGTTATTTGTTAAATCTGTCTATATATACTCTAAGTGTTGTATTGTTAAAGGTTAATGAGAATAGTATTTCTTCTTTAGCTGTTCCACACTGGGTAAATAAAAAAGGCAGTTATTTACCGTGGGGGACAGACCGACCATCTTGAGTATTTTGCTTCCAATGATGTCTTAGACTTCTTCATATTTTGAAGACTGAGTATAAAAGTATTCCTCAAATTATTACACGGAAAAATATTGAAAGTTTACAGTATCCAAGAATACCGGAGATTCTCTCAACTCGTTAAAGAATAATGGTTATACTACACAGACGCTGATACGTTGAATGAATCAAATCTTCAGGAATTAAAGTAATGGATAATGGAGCTGGGGTGAAAAGGAGGTTCCAATGCTTTCAATAAAGATCATGTTCAAAGCAACATTGTGACAGAAAAGCTATGATTTAATATTACCTTTTCGCTAATATACCGAGGGACACTACCAATCTTCTAGGTACTTGTAATTACAGTCTTACAGATACTTCATTAACAATCTTCTAAAGTCAAAGCACAGTGTATCTAATTTCTATGTACAGTCAGATGCAATTCCTTAAATCACCGTTCATCAGATTGAGATAGGGAAGAAGCCCTTGCACTAAAGACGTTTCATTTTGAGCTTTAGACGAATCTGAAAGAGCAGAAGACAAACAGTCTATAAATATTGAGTCACGACGATGATTTCTGACCCACTTGGTATATTTCGCAAATACGGAACAATGTTGAATGAAGGGTTACTCGTGGATAACTTCAATGATTTCGTCGTCTTTTTGACCTCAGACGCCGTCTGATTATCCGAAAACCCACTCCACAACTAATAAGAACTACCTGTAGGATTATTACCATCTTCAAACCTGAAGTCATCAAAAGTCAAAATCAACTGTTTATTGTTTTTAAACTTCACTGAAAAATGGTTAGAATTAGAAGAGTACCCTTAAGCTTCTCAATCGAGTCTTCCTTATGGACTCCATCTTTTGTTGTTTTAGCTTCAACTACCTCCGGATCACGGACTTTTGAGGTATACTTGTTAGACTTGTTCTCAAAATTTCCACCCATGACGCATGTGTTTGGACAATGCATATTACCCTCATATTCATCACTTCCGTCACAGCAATCTACAAGGAGTTTTAGTTGGAGGAACTGGAACTCAATTTCGGCAGACACAATGATGAAATTAAGTTTCTATGGTAAAATAAAAGACGGAGAAACGATGCGCTTCAATAGAGTCAACAAGCAAGGGGAATAAAAGGACCACACCAGAAATATGTTCTAAGAATGCAATATAAGCTCGCAAGGGACTCCAATTTAGACAGTGTCAATATCACCCCATCAACAAATTTAGTCCCCGATTGGTAGGGGTTTCGGTTTTGTTTTTCTAGTTTTGAAATGGAGAAATTACCCAAAAACAATTTCACCAAACAAGTATTACAATCTTAACTGATTTCGAAAACTGTTTTTAGACAAGTTTTCAGAATATTCATACTAAAACAACTTGAATACGACTACTAAGCACATTTTCGGAAATTAATCTGTTTTCAGAAAACAATATTGTTTTCCTTAATTTGACTTATTTTCTAAAAACTCGTTTTCAAATAAGCAAATAGACGAGCCTTTAATATCTTAATTGTTATTCTTGTGGGTAATACTTTACCGAAAGAAAGATATGAAAGTGATGGGGGTCAATTTACCATCTATGAAACCTTTAGTGAACTAAACTTAGTCAATTTTCCTAACACTGACAAGCCAATTATATGACAAGACAAAGACTCCCCCCCCCCCCCNCCCCCCCCCCCCCCCAAAGGAAGATTGTCAAGCTGTCTGTTCCTTGATCATGTGTATCTAACTAAAGGAATGACTAAATACGTGATCAGTGACAGTGACCTCGCAAAAGACAAGGAAAAGAACTAACATAGAAACAATAAAAATTACCACAAAAACGATCGTTGATGCGAGAAGAAAATATAAACTGTGGTATACTTCCTGCATTCCTACAGTAAAATTTCCCTGCTGCACAGGCTGAAGTACCTGCAAATAGAAGAATAAAGGTCAAATGTCGCACTATGATAAGAAGCATAACAAGCGGAAAGAACCGTCATTTTCTTTGCATAGCTAAGTGCTTGTTCAAAGTTCCGATTTAAATCTATAATCATTTTGCTGCAGAATCCGGCCATGTGTTTGACACCAGATAATAACAAGCGAGTAATAAAACAAATAAATTAACAAACAAAGAAGCTCCGGATTTTAGAAAATTTCCCCAACTTTGGGCAAGATATCAACAAGTTCAAACTCAAACTCGATAAGACCAGGGGCAATTAAAAAGTGAATGATAATGAAAAGAGTAACTCATCCCTCTGGACTTGAGAACGAAAATGTTCACACTAGCACGCCTGCAAAGGGCGTAAATCATTTTACTTGCTCACATTTAGAACAAATATCACTCGTACTGGCAGATATTACTCGTACTGGCAAATCAGTCTAGCCTTTCGTGGTGGGGGAGGGGGTGAAACAATGAAGATCTAACTCGATATATAGTTACAAGATGGAACTCCACATCGTCAGTCTTTAGTCAAGATCATGTGCCATATCATATTAGTTCTAACCTTACCACTCAAAGAGAATTAATACATTTAAATTGTAGAGCACTTTCAATTGGTACGCCCTTTTGCAGAGGGAATGACACAGTGTGCGATGGTTATATCCACACAAGTAGTGTGGTTTTTTGAGGAAGGAGTGCCAATGCGACATTCTTACCTAGTTTTCAGTTTACTGATATTAAAGCATTCGGTTTCAGACAGAAACAAAGATAAATTGATGTTGATACTGATATAGTCATCATATTTATCGAGAAGCCAGATAAAACAGCGATCAATTAAGCTCATTTTGAGAAAAATAATACTATCATGACCTATTAGCAAATCGGCCTTATATATTTGCAGCCCAAAACTGAACACAAACTATGATAATTGGAAATACCAGGCTCATCGGTCCCGTCAATGCAGTCACAAAAGTCATCATTGAGACGGTCTCTGATGAAAGATTTAGACCCGTCCTTGCATTTTATCACATCCGAGGCATAATATTTTTCGTCTGCAACCAAGAAACGTCTACAATTCAAAATTATCACTGAAATACTGTAATAAAAAGCAAAATACTGATCTGCGTAAGCTCAAAAGACACTGCTGTTTCTGAAGTTTGTTGCTTAGAAAGCGATTGCTGAGTATGCTCACTATCAGAAATATAGAGAGAGATAGAGAATGAGGTGTTAACCAAGGGGATGAACTCCGAGGATAGGTGGATTACAGCGAACAGAGGCGAAGAGGAAACAGGCGGAGACGAGAGAAATGAAGCCAACTCTGAAGAATCTTGGCGGAGGACTTGACTCCATTTCCGTGACTGCAAGTTCAGAGTACGTGGCCTCCGTTCTGGGCTTTGTATTCAAGGTAAACGAGCCCGTGTGTTAAGCCTGCTATGGACTTGCCCAGTCTCCCCAAAGTCAAACTATTTCCGAGGGTCCATTCACCCTCTCATTCCGTTGATATTAATTACGTGAAAATGATACTCTAATCATAGAAGTAGAACTATAATGAAACATGGGATCAACCACTATTTATCAAATTTAAAAAATATGTCAGAACAAATTATTCAACGCTTTTATCCTCAAACTAAGAGATTTATGAATCGAGATCTTAATACATACAACTACAAATGATCTAATGAGAACAAAAATTTCTTGAAATATTTGGAACATTTCATTTCTAAACAAAAGAGTCATTTCTATTTTTAAGTATCTTCAATCGACTACGCTTTAATCAATATTTGACTTGTTGGTTTGAGATTATAGACAAAAATAAGATTTGTCTAAGTCACTTCATTTCTCTTTATCCAAGTTACTTTTTTTGTCCAGGTGCAAGAGTTTCATCGGGGCGATCCTGTTGAGATTTGGACTGGATGGCCCAAATCTACTTAATTAGAAAAAAATGGGAAGTTGCAATGAATGGGCCAATTTTTTAATCATAAATTGCATCAAATAACAGTTTATACATACATAATTAGATTTTTGTCGGCCTTTTTAAAATTCTTTAGATTATTTTCAAAATTTATTTATTTTAAATTACATCATTTTATTAATAAACGTATTTACCCTCATAATTAAATAATTGATAAACTTTTTTTGAATTTAATATATTTTCTCCTTTTTTACTTTTTTATATTTTAAATAATTAAATTAATATTTTGATTTGAGTGAAATAATAAATATTAGTTAATGTCTTTTTGTTGCAGAGAGAGATTTGATTTAATTTGAGAGAGAGAAAGAGATGTTTGATAATTTATGAGAGAGAGAAATACTGATTGAGATAGAGAATGTTTGTTGAAGAGTAATATGGTGATATACATTTATTGTTATTTGTACATTTTAACTTTACATTGATTGTGATTGATAGAGAGAGATTATTTGAGAGAGTGTGTGTATGTGTGATAATGCTGCTTCTTTTTCGAAGAGAGAGATATATTAATTGAAGGAGAGAGAGATTGGATAAATAATAATTAATGTTTTGATTTTATTCTTGGCCTCTTTGACTTTTTTCTTGACTAACTGATTCATTGTTGCGAGGAGGGTTGGGCTTGTGCCCCCAGTTGCTCTTGCTTCATTTGGGGTACTTCCCCCTTACTCAACATAGGGCAGGCATGTTTGGCAACGCCCTCTGCATCTTAGTCTGCAGGAGTGGATCTTCAACCACCCAAGATGAAACTCGAAATTGAAGAGAAACGAGCTAAACTTCTGAAAGCAGATCGATCTGTCGCCCAATCCACTTAAACAACCTAAAGTCTTGGCCCCGTTCCATTTGGGGAATGAGCCTATAGGCATGGCTTAGTAAGTTATTCTCGCAATTCAGAAAAGATTCGGACCGCCACTTCTCTAAAAGTATGGTTCTTGCCTCCCTCCTTTTAACTCGTCCATCCCTTGGGTGATCCCTTGCTCTCACCTTTTAGAACACCACAATATTCATCCTTTTAGGGTTAATGCTCTCAATTGTGAATCGATCATTCGATATCCTTTGACTGATGAGAGGATGGAATGGAAGAAAAGTAATGAAATCCGCGATGGCTACTGAATAACCTCCTTTGACGTTCTCAATAATAAAGCCTTTGACCTTTGTATTTGTTCGCCAAATCTTGTTCAGTTCCATCCAAGCTCGGTTTTGTCTGAATCTTCTTCAAAAACTAAATATAAAATATTTAGTTGATGTTTTATGCTGAGAGAGTGATTGTTAATGTAATTATTTCTATTGTAATTGAAGATGGGTGATTGGTAAGGTAATTGTTTCTGTTATATGGTATTTTGTAATTACATAGTAATCAGATAATATTATTACATATTTAAAAGTAATTACATAGTAATTACACAATAGTATTACATAATTATCCAATTATTATTGTAATTGAAGATGAGTGATTGATAAGATAATGCTACTCTCGCTGATTTCTACTATAATTGAAGATGAGTGATTGTTAAGGTAACTAATTACATAGTAAACATATATATTTACAGTCAATAAAAATAACTAAGTACATAGAAATTACAAAAATCAATTCAAAAGTAATTAATTACATAATAGTATTACATATTTACCCAATTAATTCCCTTATTAGTTGAAGGAGAGATGGATCTACTGTTAATATATATTTACTATGTAATTAATTACTTCATCAATCACTCGTCTTCAATTCCAGTAATTATATAACAATATTACATTATTAATTGAGGGAGATAGTGATTAATCAGGTAATTATTATTTGAATGAGTAAAACTTTAAACTCTTGATTCACAGTAAAAATTAGCGGCAACCCTTCATCTTCTCCAGTGACTTTCAGGTTGAAAGAGAGATAATGATACATTAATTGAAGAGAGAGAGAGAGAGTGCAACTCTTTTTAGGCGTTAAAGAGGGAGAGTAAGTGCTACTATTATTCGGAAAGAGAGAAAAATTAGTTGAAGGAGAGAGAATATTAGTAAATAGCAATTAATATTTTAATTTTATTAAAAAATAAATATAAAATATTTAGGTTAATGTTTTATGGTAAGAGAGATAGAGTGATTGATAAGGTAATTAATATTGATTTAACCAAAAAATTAAAAATTAATATTTATTTAATCCTTTATGGTGAGAGAGAGTTTTTTTATTTGATTTGAGAGAAATTATAATGATAGAGAGAGAGAGAGAGAGAGATTTTAAAGAGAAAAATATGGATTGGAGAGAGAGAAGGAAATTAGTTGTTGATTGAGATATATATGGAAATATTTATTATTTTAATTTATTTATATTTATATTGATTTTGAGAGAAAATAATTGATAGAGTGATGATAAGATATTTAAACAAAAATTTCAAAAATAAATGTGAATGAATGATATTTACATTACAAAAATCAGGGATTTAGAAACATATTTGATAAAAATATAATATTTTTAAAAATTCAATAAAAAACTAATCATACACTATAATATTATTATTTACCTAAAAATCACTTTTTTATTGTTTTAAATATTGGTCCAAAATTGTTTTTTTGTAGAAGGGTTGGATTTTAATGGTTAAGTTAAATTGGATTGTGTTTTTATATTGTTATCTTTATTAAATCAGTCATCCAATGATTATCATTTTTCATCTCATAATTCTCGCATTCTTTAACTTCTTTCGTTTCTACATCTTAATCTTGTCCTACGAAGCTTTTCCCAATGGCCCCTTTTTATTGAATATCCTTCCCCAAATCAGAAAACCATATTATCAGGAAGGAAATCAAAGTCATAGTGACTATATGATTTTGGCAAGATATAAACCCTAAATAGACCAAGCTCACAACATGCCAGTGTATCTTAAAGGCCTCTGTATCTCTATCTCTCGCCAACAACCCTCTGTATCTCTATCTCTCGCCAAACACCCTTTGTATCTCTATCTCTCTCTCTCTCTCTCTCAGACTTATGGCTCTCTCAAAACCCTAAAATGTAGCAGGTTGAGGGTAAACATGAAGACTACTCCTCCAATATGCATAAGAAGATGTGATTCACTTCTTCATAGTCATTGATTCAGATGAAACTTCTCATTCACAATTATTTTCATGTTGATTCACTCTCTATTTTGCTCTATTTTTAGAAGCAAAACTGAGTATTTCTTATATTCAGCATATTTAAAATACAAGAAATAAATATATTATGGTACATAAGAATATACAAGTAAATAAAAAAAAAATTTTGGTATACGAATATATACCTGTACATAAGATTTTTACAGTTTTAAAAATGGTTATTATTGTAAATAGATTTTTTTTACCATTCTCTTACTTATATTTCAAAAATAGACTACTTCCCTATATGAGCCATAGAAAATGCAAAAACATATTTTTGCTTTACACTTAATAGTTATGGAGACGCGACCACCTTGATCTGAACGATTGTGCTAGTAACTTATGATAAACATTTCATTTTTTCATACTAGGTAATAACTCATACCTTTATAACAGAGTATTTTTTTGAAATAAAATAAAGATAAATTATAACATGAAACTGGCGTATTGATTAACTACATAATAAATCCTAAGAAATACAAATATATCGTAGAGCATAAAAAGCCATTATACAATTCCTTGACATAATTATTCCATTTGAACCATTTTGTCTATTAACTTTCTATAACTCATATATTAATTTAATAATTAAAATGCTAAATATAATTGTGGTTGAGAGAATATCAATAACTTATCAAATTGTGAGGACAAGTTTTGTCCAAAAATGTTTTCCCTTAACTCCATTTATTATATTGTATCTCATTCATGTCTATTTTATTAGGGTAGAAGAAGTTTCGTGAATATATATATCTCTTATATTTATTTTTCATTTCACATGTTTCCAAATAGAGCTTGTAAAATCTTGGATAATTCGCTAAAATATTCACATGGTTAAATATTTTCATAATCTATACCCAATTTTTTTAAGATGAGAAATCAACGTTTTCTTACGAGTTCAACTATTAAAAATTTTAATTAGTTATTTAAAGGGTTTAAATACTCATAAAAACTAATTAAACTCTTTAACGTATCATTTTCTATGGGATTGACTACTAAAAAAATAAATAATTACTTGAAAGAATCAAGTTGAATTGTTCAGACTTTGGTTTGACTATTGAAAATATGTAAACACTTACTTGAATTGTTCAAACAAACATAAAAAACTACTTGAACTTCTTAAGTTATCATTTTTAAATTGGGTTTGGCTACATTCAGGTATTAGATTTGGCTAATTTTAATGTTTGGGTTAGTGGGGAATGATGGGCCGGAATATATATTTCTTATTTTTAGAATTGGGGTATATATTTAAAAGAAATTGTCAAAGAATATAGATTTCCAAAAAAACCTTAAAATGTTTATTTTCTTGTTACATATGAGTGGAAGGTAGGAAAAGATTTGATGTACTCAACTAGGGAGGTAGCCATTATTGTTAGAGGTTTGTGGATTTTTTTTGGCATTATGCTTTCTAAAATTCATCATCATGATTTGGCTAATTTTGAAATTAATGTTTTAATTTTCTTAATACTCATCATCAAGATTCCCTTGTCCAACACTTAACCAACTAACACCAGCACCAAACACCTCCTTTTATTGGAACTTTTTTAGGCTTTGGCCTTCCCCTTCAAGTAACAGATAGCTATTGACCATCAATTCATGGGGTAAAGTTTAAGACTTTACACTAAATCTATAGCAAAAGCAGTTGCTATTTGCTATTAAATCCTATAGCTTTTCTGAACTTTCATGACTTGTGCTAATGGAGGCAAAAAGAACAGAAAGATAAGTGTTTGAGAATAAGGTAAGATCGGTCATCGGCGTTTGACAATGAGCACGGCTAGGTTCATCAAGTGTGTCACTGTTGGTGATGGAGCTGTTGGAAAAACATGCATGCTCATCTCCTACACTAGCAATACCTTTCCTACTGTAACATACTTCATCACTCTTCATCTCATTACAATGTTTTCTTTTAATATTCTAGTTCTGTTTTTTATCTGATAAGTTGGTTATTGTTGTAGGATTATGTGCCTACGGTGTTTGACAACTTTAGTGCAAATGTTGTAGTAGATGGCAGCACAGTTAACATTGGACTATGGGACACTGCTGGTGAGAAGCCTTATAGCTTTTTGGGTGTCTGATTTCTGCTTCTTTTTATTTTCTGATATAAGTTTGTGTTAGATCATTGTGTCACATCGTCTCGATACGTCTATTTTTGTGGTAATTATAATGCTTGGGCTAATTATAATGCCACAGTTCTTTTTTCATTAACACATCTGTCTTAAGGAGTAAGAAGGGTTGAGCTTTTTAATTTAATATCAGTGTTTGGTTGCGTCTTTATTTGTGCCGCTTAGATTGGATTGTTTGTGCCTTTATTTGAAATGTTGTCTCACATTGCGTATAAATGTATCAACACCACTTTTCTTAATACTCGAGTTTGAAGGAGTAGAACATACTCAACATTTTAACTGTTTGTGAGAAAATTATTTTTTTCAAACGATTTCGACATTTTGAGCAATTTCCTTATTTTGCCCTTCTACTGATTTTGAGCCTTATTTGGGTTTGGTAAATACAGGACAAGAGGATTACAACAGACTAAGGCCTTTAAGTTATAGAGGTTCAGATGTGTTTTTGCTGGCTTTTTCTCTAATCAGCAAAGCCAGCTATGAAAATATCTCTAAAAAGGTTCAATGATACTCACTTGCTCTAAATAAATCTCTTTTTTCTGTTTCTGGGAATCTAAAAATCATATTAACTTGATGAACATTATACAGTGGATATCTGAGTTAAGACACTATGCTCCAACTGTCCCAATTGTGCTTGTGGGAACCAAACTTGGTATGGATTAAGTCTAACAAAACATGAAAGGAAACATAAAAATCTAGAGCTGATATTTGATGTTTAACTCTATGCTTTCACAGATTTACGGGACGACAAGCAGTATTTAGCTGATCATCCGGGTGCTACACCGATAACAACAGCTCAGGCAAGTTGATAGGTTGAACAACATAAGCAACAAAGAAACCATAACTATGTAATTCATGAGAGTACTTATTAAGTTAATGTTGGCAGGGAGAAGAACTGAGGAAGGCAATTGGTGCAGCTGTATACATAGAATGCAGCTCCAAAACTCAACAGGTTTGCTAAATTTGATGGCTTTCTCTCCATTGAACTCAATTTAACTTACTTACTTTGGTGTTTGATATTCTACAGAATGTGAAGGCTGTCTTTGATGCTGCTATAAAAGTTGTTTTGCAGCCTCCTAAACCAAAGAAGAAGAGACGCAAGGCTAGGCTGTGCATACTACTCTGATTTCAGTCTCTTCATTTATGTTCTCTTTCTTGCAATTTCATTTCCCTCTCATTGTACTGGTTGTTTTTGCTTTTATGCATCTCTCTGTATTTTGATTCTCACCAACACTAATCAAATTATGCGAATAAACTCTCTACCTGTAGTACTATCATTATTCTTCTTAGATCATCGACGACATGAAGTTAGCATATATAGTGTACGTACACTGATTGCTTCACTATATTCACATTGTACTACATTTTGAATTGCACTTTGTATCCCGTACTGCATGTGTTACACCCCGACGACCGACTAAGGTTATTTCTATAATTTACTTAATGTCGTGGAAGTTAGGTCAAATTTTTTCTTTTAAACTCAATTCATGAATTGCGGTATTTAATGAAACAACACAATTATTAGAGAAAAACTCAAAACATGTTTCTAAAATTTAAGATTAGAGACTCATATAAAATTTCATTAAGTTTAAATAATATTTCAAAAATCTTTCACAAATAACAAATTAAAATCAACCGTTTAAAAAAACAAATTAAAATCAACTTTTAAATAGTAAATTACTCAACTAATTAAACTTAATTTCTCGTCTCGTGCCAAAACGCTTAACCAGACACTTTACATTCATCACCATCATTCATCATCTGACAATATAATACAAATAGGGTGAGTATAAAATTTACACATACATAGTGAACACATGCGCATCCAATCCATTTAAATCATTAACATAATCTTGACTTACACATATATAAATCATTATATCACATTATTTCCTTTGCTTTAGCTTTACGTTTTCATTACATTCTTTCCATATAAACTTTTCGTCACATTCTTTTCTTTACTTTAGACACCTTTGCATTTTTCATTGCATTCTTTTCGTTACATTTTTCGCGAGCTCAATTGTGTAATGTTTAGCCAATCAGAGATAGTAGGCCATTATTACGGAAACCTACTCGACTACCGGATCCTTGATAGTATCGTTGGACAAGACAAATGATGATTCATTAACATTAATATTAATCATTAATAATTAAACATTGTCTGGTTCGCCGGTCTTCCACTTTCCATTTCTTACTCACACCTTTTATGACATAAACACACACTAGGTCTTTTAAATTTTTATTTATTATTTTCATTTTATAAACTTTAACGTGTATGTGTACACACATTCTCATTTAGTACCATAAGGAATTATACACACATCATGAACAACATGATAATATATAATCCAGAATTCAATCGTAAATAAATTATCACATAGATGAAATTCACTTACAAAGAAACAAACAAGAGCACCACGACAATAACTTTTCAGAATATGTCAATAGTTTAAGTATGCGTAAAATTCTACTTATCTTGAATCCAAAGTAGCTTAAACAATTAACTCAAAAAATCTTAATTTTCAGAAGGTCCAATTAATGTAATAGATTTCAACTTGCATCCATTTTGCTCTATCACCTATGTAACATCCAAATGTAACGATATTTATCATTTAAACTTCTTAGGCAGATTTGAAATTTTGAGATTTTAGGAGCATTTCAGTCACTTACCCATACAATGCCCTATCTGAACACAAGAAGTACCAATGCGTAGATGGTGCCGAGATGAGTCTAAAAATGACATTCGTTTCGAATGTGTACGTTCGAGATATCAGAACTGAATTCTAAAGTTTCTGATAAAATTTAATTATTTTTACATTCAAATGAAGCATCTAAGGCTGGACGTAGGGTGGAAGTCGAAGAGGGTGATGAGAGAAGTCATTTAATGGCGGTGGCCGGCCGAAAAAGTCACCGGACGGCAGAAACGTCACCGGCCGAAAATATTTTCCTTTACTGCAGCTTCATTGGTACATAGATGGTTAAGAAATTGACCTTGATAGAAAGGTGGCGACGAGAGATTTCTATTGATACCAAATCGTCATAGTCAGACGACTAGAGAGAAAGATATTGCTGGTTGAAATTTCAGGCAACTATCTCCTTCTCTCTTCCTTCTTTTCCCTCGCTTTCATCTCTCTCAAAACCTAATTGACGCCTCTCTCCTTTTGTTTTAATTCTTTTGTTTTAATTTTTTATAACTTAAATATATTTTATACTCAATTTACAATATTACTCTAATTATAAAGCGTCTTTGACTTAGTGTATCTTTTTCATCTTAGTTCCAATTAAAAAATTAAAAGTACCATCAAATTCATCTCATCGAGTTCTTCGATTTAAGTATAATACTGCATATAAAAATCTTACATTCATATTAGCATTTGAGGACAACACAGTCATTTCTTTTATATATAGAGAACAACATAGATATTTGCATTAACTATACCCATTTGTTAACAACTTAAAATGCGCTCCAATAATAAACTCTCACATGTTCCCAAAATAATAAGATTATTAAATTTGACGAAAATCTTACCTTTCGAGTTTTAGTATGGTTAACAACTTCATCTTTGAAATTTATCAATTGTCAATAAAAAATATTCATAACATTCTCAAATTTATAGGTTGCTTCTTTTAAGCAAAGGAACCTCCACGATACATGTGATGAGATAAGTGAGTGACTTGCCCATCTATCCATCGTGACCAATGTACTTAGACAATACACCACAATCTTAGCCAATTACTTTAACATTTCTTATAACCAACATCAACATCATGACCTTGATACACCTCGATTTTCTTCCATATTTCTTTACCATTTCAATTTCTTGACAGTGCCAAAACACTTCCAAAAATGGTGCTTCATAAGTGGCAAAACTATGATACCCTTTTATCTTAAGACATCACATCACAATTAAATTTTTATCCAAAATCTCACGAGGTGCATTATCCTTTATTTAAACTTGTAAATCGTACAACATGTATCAACAGACTTGCCATACTAGAATCATCCATATCTTTCATCCCAATAAACTCATCTCAGCCAACTTGGCCAAATTCTATTTTACCACATCCAAATTTTTTCTATTATTCATAAGAGTGTTCCATTATAACCATAAAATTGTATTTGATTTCTAACTTGTAATATACTTGGTCTCTATGCAACATAGAATATATTTTGATCAATTACTTACAACTTTGCTAATCTATCCATCATTAGATGTGAAAAGTCTATGCATACTCAACGATCATTATCAATGCCAATATATCTTTCATATATATATCCTATAGAATAACTTCCAAATTATCAATCACACATCTAATTATATTGTAACTAAGCCACTAGTAAATTTGATCTTCCAAATTATCCAATTACTTCTAACTCTTAAACACTTCAAGTTTAAATTCCAATTAATCATAGTCCTATCAGATTTCAACTAACATTTAACCAATAAATGGATTAAGCAACAATCTCAAATTCTCACGAGATGCATTATCCTTTATATAAACTTGTAAATCGTAAAACATGTATCAACATGCTTGCCATACTAGAATCATCCATATTTTTTCATCCCAATAAACTCATCTCAGCCAACTTGGCCAAATTCTATTTTACCACACACAAATTTTTCCTATTATTCATAAGAGTGTTCCGTTATAACCATAAAATCGTATTTGATCTCTAACTTGTAATATACTTGGTCTCTATGCAACATAGAATATATTTTGATCATTTATCAAACCAAAATTACTTACAACTTTGCTAATCTCATCCATCATTAGATGTGAAAAGTCTATGCATACTCAACGATCATTATCAATGCCAATATATCTTTCATATATATATCCTATAGAATAACTTCCAAATTATCAATCACACATCTAATTATATTGTAACTAAACCACTAGTAAATTTGATCTTCCAAATTATCCAATTACTTCTAACTCTTAAACACTTAAAGTTTAAATTCCAATTAATCATAGTCCTATCAGATTTCAACTGACAGTTAACCAATAAATGGATTAAGCAACAATATCAAATTCTCACGAGGTGCATTATCCTTTATATAAACTTGTAAATGGTAAAACATGTATCAACAGGCTTGCCATACTAGAATCATCCATATCTTTCATCCCAATAAACTCATCTAAGCCAACTTGGCCAAATTCCATTTTACCACATCCAAATTTTTCCTATTATTCATAAGAGTGTTCCGTTATAACCATAAAATCGTATTTGATCTCTAACTTGTAATATATTTGGTCTCTATGCAACATAGAATATATTTTGATCATTTATCAAACCAAAATTACTTACAACTTTGCTAATCTATCCATCATTAGATGTGAAAAGTCTATGCATACTCAACGATCATTATCAATGCCAATATATCTTTCATATATATATATATCCTATAGAATAACTTCCAAATTATCAATCACACATCTAATTATATTGTAACTAAACCACTAGTAAATTTGATCTTCCAAATTATCCAATTACTTCTAACTCTTAAACGCTTAAAGTTTAAATTCCAATTAATCATAGTCCTATCAGATTTCAACTAACAGTTAACCAATAAATGGATTAAGCAACAATCTCAAATTCTCACGAGGTGCATTATCCTTTATATAAACTTGTAAATGGTAAAACATGTATCAACAGGCTTGCCATACTAGAATCATCCATATCTTTCATCCCAATAAACTCATCTAAGCCAACTTGGCCAAATTCCATTTTACCACATCCAAATTTTTCCTATTATTCATAAGAGTGTTCCGTTATAACCATAAAATCGTATTTGATCTCTAACTTGTAATATACTTGGTCTCTATGCAACATAGAATATATTTTGATCATTTATCAAACCAAAATTACTTACAACTTTGCTAATCTATCCATCATTAGATGTGAAAAGTCTATGCATACTCAACGATCATTATCAATGCCAATATATCTTTCATATATATATATATCCTATAGAATAACTTCCAAATTATCAATCACACATCTAATTATATTGTAACTAAACCACTAGTAAATTTGATCTTCCAAATTATCCAATTACCTCTAACTCTTAAACGCTTAAAGTTTAAATTCCAATTAATCATAGTCCTATCAGATTTCAACTAACAGTTAACCAATAAATGGATTAAGCAACAATATCAAATTCTCACGAGGTGCATTATCCTTTATATAAACTTGTAAATGGTAAAACATGTATCAACAGGCTTGCCATACTAGAATCATCCATATCTTTCATCCCAATAAACTCATCTAAGCCAACTTGGCCAAATTCCATTTTACCACATCCAAATTTTTCCTATTATTCATAAGAGTGTTCCGTTATAACCATAAAATCGTATTTGATCTCTAACTTGTAATATACTTGGTCTCTATGCAACATAGAATATATTTTGATCATTTATCAAACCAAAATTACTTACAACTTTGCTAATCTATCCATCATTAGATGTGAAAAGTCTATGCATACTCAACGATCATTATCAATGCCAATATATCTTTCATATATATATATATCCTATAGAATAACTTCCAAATTATCAATCACACATCTAATTATATTGTAACTAAACCACTAGTAAATTTGATCTTCCAAATTATCCAATTACCTCTAACTCTTAAACGCTTAAAGTTTAAATTCCAATTAATCATAGTCCTATCAGATTTCAACTAACAGTTAACCAATAAATGGATTAAGCAACAATATCAAATTCTCACGAGGTGCATTATCCTTTATATAAACTTGTAAATGGTAAAACATGTATCAACAGGCTTGCCATACTAGAATCATCCATATCTTTCATCCCAATAAACTCATCTAAGCCAACTTGGCCAAATTCCATTTTACCACATCCAAATTTTTCCTATTATTCATAAGAGTGTTCCGTTATAACCATAAAATCGTATTTGATCTCTAACTTGTAATATACTTGGTCTCTATGCAACATAGAATATATTTTGATCATTTATCAAACCAAAATTACTTACAACTTTGCTAATCTATCCATCATTAGATGTGAAAAGTCTATGCATACTCAACGATCATTATCAATGCCAATATATCTTTCATATATATATATATCCTATAGAATAACTTCCAAATTATCAATCACACATCTAATTATATTGTAACTAAACCACTAGTAAATTTGATTTTCCAAATTATCCAATTACCTCTAACTCTTAAACGCTTAAAGTTTAAATTCTAATTAATCATAGTCCTATCAGATTTCAACTAACAGTTAACCAATAAATGAATTAAGCAACAATCTCAAATACTTTTGCATTATCACTTCCCTCCCTAAAAAGTGTAACCATAAACCACATTGTAATCCTAGTATAGTCATCACAAAGACTTGCTGACATCAGGCTAACAACCCTATGATTCCATATGGAGCGGTTCTTAAAAAATTTCACTTTTGAGTTTAAATACATACCAAGGAAAAACCTTCATGATACCTAATTATAGTAGATTGCAAGCTCTATTGACCATACAATTTTTGTTATTCCATCATTATTATCACATCATTCAAAATTTTTTATATGATATTACCAACTCTCACAAAATCTTATCCATGGTGTTTACTGCATATCCTCAATAATTCCTAATATTAAACCAATAATAATTACAACCATTCACATTTTTTTCAACACAATACATATACATGGATACATAGTATATCTCAATCATACTTCCTTCGGGTGTATCATTAACTATCACATATAAGTAACCATCACATATAAGTACCGGTAGGTCTCTTTATCTTCAAAACAAAATACACATGTACATTAATATACAATGTATTGGAATATGGGCTACCTACATGATAATCTCGACTACCAATCAAGAGTACAATTACCCATATAAAGGCATGTCCATTCACCTTTAAATCATAACCTCGAAACTTTTTAACTTCATAGTCCAATAATGGCATAAGGACTACATTCACACATGTGAATACCAACATGAACTTCGTATGATTTTTTACTTTTGAATTCAAATCTTGCATGTCTCAAATGCAAACTAAGCACTCAATGTATCTCTACCAACAATCATGTCAAACTTCATAAGATATCTAGTACCATATTCAATGAACTTAAATTAACCATTTGATTCTTAAGAGACTTTCACACTCCAATCAGACCAGCAGAATCATGATATACAAAATATCTATAAATCTTGAAATCAACAAATTATGGCTCATCCATTATGAATCCTTGTTAAACTTAATCAATACTATTTCAGTCTTATAAATTTTTTATATCAATATGTTGCGTATGTCTCATAATAAACATCCAAAAAATACTAACAACTTGTTCCACATAGCTAATAGTCCTTTAGAAAACCAATACTTAGGTGAATCCAATGTTTAGCTCCGAATTCTAGAGTAAGGTCACAGACCATTGACAAGAGCGACGATGTTTTACTCAAGAATATAACCAAATATTCAATTTTATCAATTAGCTGAATATAAATAGAATATAGTTTCTCAACCGTCATTTTCCAGTTCTTGTTAACAATATCATTCCAACTTTGAAAAGTTAGATCTCAAATATAACAACCATCACGCGATTTGTTCAAACCAACAGTAAAATCCCTTTACACTTAAGTTATCATAACTAGCCTCACGAACCTTCTTAAATTTACTTCCTCCTCCCCTTAAAATGAGGATAAAAATTAACGTATCTCATAATAATAAACATTTTCAAAAATTATGTCATGTTTCCTCCCATGATATGTAACTACAAAATATTGTATACATGTCAATTTCATAAAGTTATCTAAAATTTAAACAATGATAACTTTCATATATGCATAACACATGAAAATCTAAATAAATTCTCTATGACTTAAGTTGTCAATCCCCCACTTTTTTTTCTTCTCGTATCTAAAGGTCGAACTTTAAAAACACTAAAACACCTTGTAGTTTGTCAAAATGATCTTTTATTCTCAAAAGTGGGTCCTTATTCTTTACAAAGAATTTATTAGGTTTCCTACAGTCAAGTAGAGTCTAATGGGTCCATCCTTCTTCTTCATGGACAAAAACATGTGTACCAAAAGATGAAACATTACGTCATATAAATCCTTTATCCTTCAATTCTTATAATTTCTCCCTAAGCTCACTAAATTCCTCTAGTGTCATATAATAAGGTGTTATAGTCCTTAATGTTATGTCAGGTAACGATTCGAGTACGAGTCTTGATATAACAATCTAAGGGTAATCTTATTAGATCTTCATATAAGATTCCAGGGTAGTTTCAAACAATCTTTTTGTCCTTATAATCATTTTTTATTTTCAAGTACCCATCTGTCAGGAGATCTCAAACTTACATTGTCCAATAGAGACTAGGCTTGCAAAACATGTAAGGTTTGAGGTGAAACCATAAGATCAAAACCTTAAAGTTTAATTAAGCTTTACCAAATGGTTGAAATTACCTTACATTCATAGTAAAGAAGCTACTAAACCATGCTAATTATCACATTAGTGTCATGAGAAGACAAAGGATTAAAAGTACTTTCAATACCCTGTGTTCACATATTGAGACTTAACGTCTCATCAAAGACGTGAGGTATTTTCATAAACTCAAAATCTATGATTACCAACATACCTCAGCACATGTTATTATTAACCATAGATATAGTCAAACATTTTTTTCTTCAAATCGTAAAAATCATAAATAAATAAAAATTTGCTCATTTTGGTCTTGTAGATATTTATCTGCACACCAACAAAAACTTTAAACAAACATACAATGAAATCAATAAACACATACTTCATAACACTCTAATTTCTGGCACGGACTTCCCAAAAATCATTTAAAAATATATTTTAAAAGTCTATATAATCTTAAAACCTTGAGCACTGATACCAAACTGTAACACCCCGATGACCGACTGAGGTTACTTCGGTAATTTATTTAATGTCATGGAAGTTATGTCAATTTTTTCTTTTAAACTCAATTCATGATTTGTGATATTTAATGAAACAACATAATTATTAGAGAAAAACTCAAAACTTGTTTCTAAAATTTAAGATAAGAGATTCGTAGAAAAAAATCATTAAGTTTAAATAATATTTCGAAGATCTTTCATAAATTACAAATTAAAATCAACTTTAAAAGAGTAAATTGCTCAACTAATTAAACTTAATTTCTCGTGTCGTGCCATAACGCCTAACCAGACTCTTTACATTCATCACTCTCATTCATCATGTGAAAATATAATATAAAATGGGATGAATATATATAAACTCAGTAAGTAAAATTTTACACACACATAACAAACACATGCGCATCCAATCCATTTAAATCATTAACATAATCTTGACATACACTTTTATAAATCATTATATCACATTATTTCCTTTGCTTTAGCTTTTCATTTTCATTACATTCTTTCCATTTAAACTTTTTGTCACATTCTTTTTTTTTTTTACTTTATATACCTTCATATTTTTCATTGTATTCTTTTCGTTATATTTTTTACGAGCTTACTTGTGTAATATTTAGCTAATCGGAGGTAGTTGACCATTATTACAGAAACTTGTTCGACTATCGGATCCTTGATAGTATCGCTGGACAAGCCAAACTATCATTCATTAACATTAACATTAACCATTAATCATTAAACATTGTCAGGTCCACCGGTCTCCCACGTCCCATTTTTCACTTCTCTTTCATGACATAAACACACACCAAACCTTTTAAATTTTTATTNCAGATCCTTGGTAGTATCGCTGGACTAGCCAAACTATCATTCATTAACATTAACCATTAATCATTAAACATTGTCGGGTCCACCGGTCTCCCACGTCCCATTTTTCACTTCTCTTTCATGACATAAACACACACCAAACCTTTTAAATTTTTATTTATTATTTTCATTTTCTAAACCTTAACGTTTAAGTGTACACACATTCTCATTTAATACCATAAGGAATATATATACACATCATGAACAACACGATAATATACAATCAAGAATTCAATCACAATTAAATTATCGCATAAGTGAAATTCACTTACAAAGAAACAAACAAGAGCACCACGACATAGAATCATACATAATAACTTTTCAGAATATTACAATTATTTAAGCATGTGTAAAATTTTACTTACCTTGAATCCAAAGTAGCTTAAACAATCAACTCGAAAAACCTTAATTTTCGGAAGGTCCAATTAAAGTAATAGATTCCAACTTGCATCCATTTTGCTCCAACACCTATATAACATCCAAACATAATGATATTTATCATTTATACTTCTTAGGGCATATTTACAAATTTTGAGATCGTAGGAGCTTTTCAGTCACTTACCCATACAATGCCCAATCTGAACACAAAAAGTACCGATGCGTAGATGGTGACGAGAGGAGCCAAAAAATGACATTCGTTTCGAATGGGTACGCCAGAGATATCCAGATCTGAATTCTAAAGTTTCTGATAACATTTAATTAATATTAAATTCAAACGAAGGAACTAAGTTTGGACGTAGGGTGGAAGTGAAAGAGGGTGATGAGAGAAGTCGGTTAATGGCAGTGGCAAGCCAGAAAATTCACCGATCGGTGGAACGTCACTGGCTAAACTTTTCTTCATTTACTGCAGCTTCATTGGTGCACAGATGGTCATGAAATTGATCTTGATAGAAAGATGACAATGATAGCTTTCCGTTGATACTAAGATTGTCATGATCAGACCACCAGAGAGAAATATATTGTCGGTTGAAGTTTTCAACAACTATCTTCCTTTCTCTCTCTTCCTTCTTTTCTCTTTCTCTATCCTCTCTATCAAAACCTAGTCGGTGCATCTCCCCTTCTTTTTTTTATTTTTTTTTATTTTAGGAAAATTATACTTTTACACCTCAACCTATCCCTTAAACACTTAAAATTCTAAATTATAAAATGCTACACTTTAAGCCCTAAACTATTTATTACTAACAAAAAAACTCTGACCCTGTCAACTTATCATTTAAATGAATCAAAACGACGTTGTTTTAGATCATTTGAAACAACATCGTTTTGAGTATGTGAGATACACTAAACCATCAACCAAACACCTTAAAGGAAAATACCAAAATAGGCCCTAAACCAATCACCTTGAAGAAGCACACTTCTCCATCTTCTCTTCGATTACCATATGAAGCCCCCGATTTCACAGAAGAGAAACCCCTTCCCTTCCTTCCCTCTTTGATTCACAAAACTTTAGAGAAGAAAATGTGGGTTTCGTTCAAGTTCCAGTTTCTCGCAATGCTTCAGAGAGGAGAAGAAAATATTGGCCTTCTACGATTTCGAAGAAGCTCCCCCCCTTTTATGCCTGGTTTTTGTGTGATCCAGTATAGTATATTCGTATGTTCAGGATTTAAATATGATAGTTCATTTGGCTTTAGTTTGATTATAGTCTGATTTTTAGTCTGATTTTAGTACTAACAAGTTGTAATTTTAATGTTCTTTTAGTCTGAATTTAGTTTCTTCAGATTTTGAATAGCCATATAATTTGATCTAGGTCTGTTTTTCCTTAGATTCAATGCCTTCATCTTCAATGAATATTGGCCTCCAAAATGGGGAGAAGATTCGACATTGCTATTGTGGTATTAAGGCTCGAGTTCACACATTCTCGACTGATGCAAATCCTAGGCGAAGATTCTATGGCTGTCGATCGATTACTATAAGTCATTATATTTTGAGTATACCATTAATTTCTTAATTTCGTTACTTTTTTATGATTTTGGTCTCTAGTAATACTATTTTGACTAAAATACAAAACACACTCTTGTACTTTGACTAAAATGTAAATTATACTACTACATTTTTTTTCATATTTTATACCCATGTACTTTGATTAAAATATAACATATACCCCTCAGTAACATTTTTTAGTTAAATCTAACATAAAGCTAACTCCGTTTCTTGCCATCATCTTTCCCGTCAAAATTAAGACCCCAATTGTTTTTTAAATATTTGATTTTGAGAGGTTAAAAGTTTTATTTACTTTTTCTATTCAGAGACCTTATTGACCCGCCATCAACTAAGTTCTCTTTGCCTTTTGTTTTCTCTCCATTTATTTCTCTTCTTTCTTGGCTAGTTTTACGAAGTGAAGAAGCTTCTCCACCATGAGCAAGAGTTTTCCCTCTTTTGCTAGAGTATGATGATTTTGAAAGATAAAAGTCCCACATTTAACAAAATTCTCAAGGGTCCAAACCTGGAAATCTCTCCCAATTTCTAACGTCCCCAAATTTTTAGCTAGGGTTTCGTAAGAATTTGGATTTTTTTCATTTTATGTTTTCTTTGGCAATTTTTAGCATAAGACTTTGCGAAGAGCAGAGCTGAAAAATGAAGATACTATTTGGTTTCTTCCTATTCTAGCTGCTTTTCATTGCAGCTAACATTTCAGTCCATGGACAGCTCCAAACATGTTAGAATTTGCTTAATCGCTTATATTATGCCATTGTTTAATGGGTTAATACATTACTTTGAATATCTGGTGGTGCCTATGATTCTTTATAGGATTCATAAACATTGACTGTGGTTCTTCTAGGGGATCCTACAATGATGATGACGTTAACATTAATTACAGAGTTGATGGCCCTTACATTGATACTGGAACAAATAGGAACATCCCCTTTGAATATGCATATCCAAACAACCACACTCTGCCTTACCCTCTTTCAGACGTTAGGATTTTTCCCCAAGGAAACAAAAATTTCTATACTTTGGTACCTGAATTTGAGGAGGGAGGCTTAATTTTAATAAGAGCTACCTTCTTGTATAGGAATTATGACGGAGAAGATAAACTGTCAGAATTCAATCTACATCTTGATTTCAATTTCTGAGCTGAACGAAACTCGTCTAAGGTAAGCTTTTTTTTAGAGAAGAATGCTCAAGAGACTACTTGGAGGAGATTGCGAGGTAACTCAAATTTAAGGGGCAAATAAGTCTTTCAACTTCCAAAAAATGCCAATAAATCACTGAAATAAAAATAGGGTTAAGGGAAGTTTGGCACGTGCATGACATGTGAATTTTGTAGTTATTTTTGACAAAAACTTTAATGAAGGGGTATATGTTGCAATTTGGTCAAAATACAGAGGTATAAAAATATAAAAAAATGTAAGAGTATAATTTTATTTTGATCAAAGGGTAGGAGTGTTTTGCATTTTAGCCCGCTATTTTTTGAAATTTTATAGCAAACTGATTCTGGATGTGGGTTCTTTGAATGGCTTGATCCTCCATTGAGTACAAATATGAAAGATGTAATTGACGAATTGAAAGACAAATTGGAGTCCATTGAAGGGTTTATAGAGTTTTCAACAACTCCACTTACCTTTCAAGACCACATAATGCTTTTCAAAATTGTTAACAACTTTTCAGGGGTTCAAGCTAGATATCCACATCACCTGAACAAAATTCATATATAAACCTCATTAGTACATCACATTAAGTTTATCATGGTTTAACAACAATTTTTTGTTTTTTATCACATTCATTTTTCAACCAGCAAGCATCGTTTGCCGTGAGGCTGCTAGGCAAGATTGTACAAAAGGGAGAAAGTCTACTGGATTGCCTAATTGTGTGCAACATGGGCAATTATAGTTTTGTATTTTGACAAGCTCTAGATTGTTCAAGCCATTTTATATTTAAGATCATGTAATTGAACTTGTTCGGTTGGGTGTATTTGATTAGAACTTGATGTAGAACTTGATGTATTAATCTAAATTTGAGCAAAGTACTTAGTCTCCTAACTTCTTTCTTTTCTGATCTTGCACATGAAATATATGGAGGTGTAATTGCATAAAATTATACATAATCCATTCTGCTGACTAATAGATAACAATGCCATTGTTATATACTGGGTTTAGTTATTTAGATTAGCTGCATCATATTGAGCACAGTACTTAATCTAAATTTGAGCAAAGCACCAAACCACTCTGCTTGTCACTGTGCCGATGCTACAAGGCATAAAAACGAATGAAAGATCAGAATATGCATCCCATATATTACCCATCATAAATGCCTTCTGAGAGATGGCTGTATCAAAAAGTATAATGAGTGCACCTGGTCATAAAGAAAGATAGCCTTATCATAATTGAAGAATACCCACATATGTGCATATATGTCCAGATTGTCAAAATACAAAGCAGTTGGTCATAAAGAGGGTACTCACACATGTAAAACACAAAACACCTCAAAAAGAGACTACCCACACACAACCTACGGTACTCTAAATTTGTCAAAATACAAAACACCAAGTCAAGTCCAGTATTGCATACAAAAAAATTGGCTAACATGTTCATCTACTCACACCTACTCATGTATTGCATGTACCAATACTCGTATCTACTCACGTACTCCATCTACCTATCATCTACTGCTATGTTTTCATCATTAGATTCATCCTCATTTTCGTTCTCTTCAGACAATGGAAGATGCTCGACATAAATATGAATAACTCTAATTGGAGTGATTGAGTTGATCATATCTAAAATATCGATGTCTACACATAAAAATCGTAATCCCTTGTCAAAATCCTCCACAGGCTTCACATAATGCAGCTCTGACCAATCTTTAACACCTAATTCATTCAACATAGATCACATCTCATGCACTGACATTTCATCATTATCACAATTATCGACATAATTAATGTCACCTCATTCATGTACGGTGGTTCCATCAGTACACTCGAGCTTACCACCATGATGCAATGTCAATGAGAATTTTATAATTTAATGACTTAATAATGAAAAGTCAAAGAGAATGTTATTTCAAAGATGTTATTACAAAGATAAGCAACAAACATCAAATAAACAAACTATTGTTGGGCCATGATTTTAATACAAACTATATTATAAAGACAAGCAAAGACAAAAATACAGACAAACTATGGTGGACATATAAAATAATGAAAAAAATGACTATATAGAGGACAGAGCGGAGTATTACCAATTGAAAGCAATTGGAATTAGTGTATTACAAAGATTATAACAAAGCAGAGAACATTCTAATCAAATAGCTATAATAAAGTAGAGAAGATCAGAGAAGACCACTCGAGAAAATAGACTCTCAGAGAGCATTTCATACAAAATCGCAGAGAGGTATTCGTATCAGAATAAGAATCTCAGAGAGCAGTTCATACGAAATCGCATATCACACAAAAACATGTATAAAAGGGGAGGAGAAAAGAAATCGCAGAAGGGGAAAAGCAGAAATCGAGGAGAAAAGTAGAAATAGAAGTTACTTCAAACCCAGATTGGAACATGAACGAAACCCTCATTCTTTTCTCTGAAGTTTTGCGAATGAAAGAGGGAAAGGAAAGGAAGGGGTTTCTCTTCTGTGAAATCGTGGGCTTCGTACGGTAATCAATTAGAAGAGGGAGAAGTGTGCATGGGTGTTCAAAAGTTTCCGAATCGAATAAAACTGAAACGGACTAAAATNTTCGAAATTGCAGAATGGGAGGAGAAAAGAAATCGCAAAAGGGGAAAAGCAGAAATCGACGAGAAAAGTAGAAATAGAAGTTACTTCAAACCCAGATTGGAACATGAACAAAACCCTCATTCTTTTCTCTGAAGTTTTGCGAATGAAAGAGGGAAAGGAAAGGAAGGGGTTTCTCTTCTGTGAAATCGTGGGCTTCGTACGGTAATCAATTAGAAGAGGGAGAAGTGTGCATGGGTGTTCAAAAGTTTCCGAATCGAATAAAACTGAAACGGACTAAAATGATCGATTCAGTCGATTCTGTAGGTCTCTATAGTTTAGTTCGGTTAAGAAAATATTCAATTTTGAACTAAACTAAATCAAACCGAAACGTTAAATTCATTTTTTATTTTCATATATAATTTCATATACTGAATCAAGCCAAAATAAAACATTGATTTTATATTATTTTTTTCAATAATACTATTTAATAATTATTTTTTAATTAATAATATCGAAACGAAGAATCGAATCAAACCTATACTCACGGTTCGGTTATTTTGACATGAACAGTTTAGTTTAGTTTGGTTTTACAACCAAACGTAAGTCTTGGTTCGATTCGATTGTTCGCCAAAAAACTGACTGAACCGAACCGTAAACACCCCTAGAAGTGCGGTACAATCAAGATAGAGATTAGGGGCTATTTAGGTATTTTCCTTCAAGGTGGTTTGTAGGTTTAATGTATCTTACATATCAAAACAATGTCGTTTCAAATGGTCTGAAACAACGTCGTTTTCATTAATTAAACGGTAAGTTGACAGAGTTAGAGTTATGATTTTTTTTGTTAGTCTTAGATAATTTAAGGTTTAAAGTGTAACATTTTATAGTTCATGGTTTAAAGTGTAACATTTTATAGTTCATGGTTTAAAGTGTTTAGTAAGAATAGTTTGAGGTGTAAAAGTATAGTTTTTCCTTCAACTTTTTTTAACTAAAATATCTTTTATACTCAATTTATAAAATTACCCTAATTATAAAACATCTTTGACTTTGTGTATTTTTCATAGCTCCAATTTACAAACCAATAGTACTCGCAAATTTATCTCATCAAGCTCTTCATTTTGAGTACAATACTACATATAAAAATCTTACATCATATTAGCATTTGAGGACACCGTAGTGAATTATCTATTCATAGACAATAACATAGATCTTTTGCATTAATCTATACCGGTCTTAACAACTTAAAATGCGCTCCAATAAGGCACTCTTCCGTGTTCTCAAAATAATAAGATAATCATTAGATTTCATTAAAATTCTACCCTTCAAGTTTTAATACAGTTAATAAATATTTAGGATATTACATCGTGTTATTATAAGCATATAAACAGGCTCTCATATGTACATATTTTCATATATTGATTAACTTTAACATATCATTAACAACATGAAGTATATGATATTATTAGTTATATGCCCGTGCTATATATATAAAGATTCGAGTTAAAAAAATTGTTTAAAGAGTTGAAATCCTACTCTATTATACTTCTTAAAACTTATTTAAAGAGGAACTAGAGTCTTATAACGTGCATAATATGGGCAACAAGCAATATGAGACACATTTCAACGTACATTCATGTACTACAACAAACATTATGTTTTAGTGAGAAAGAGTGATCAAACTTGTCATGCTAATAATTCTAGAAAAATAAACATGAATAACCAAATATAATTGAGGAATTTGTATATGATGTCAGGATAAAACCCCGGTCCCATATTGTCATGCAATAGTTTGGACGTGAAATCATATGTACTAATTTGTGTTGTCTGTATACCAATTTTATGTTAGAAAAAATGTACCAAGGATCCCAAATCCATAAATAATGCAATGTATATTTTGTACCAATTACTACTATTCCTAACCTATGCACGACATGTAGTATTAGCACATGACATATACGACATTGACCTTAAACCCATTAACGGACAACTTTAAACCCTACCTGTAGTTATCAGTTATCACAGGACCAGCTAAACCGAATCAAAACCTCAACCTTTCCGAATAAAACGAACGGAAAAATCCCCAGAGCTCTGCCATTTCTCCCAGAAATGGCGGGTCCTTTGCTCCGTTCACTCTGGTCCTCCACTCGCAAATCACTTTCACCCTCTACTTCTCCCTCTCTCAAGTCATACTATAGTTCCCCCGACGTTCTATCACGCGCCTTCTCAGCTGCTACTGCCACATCTGCTGCTCCTGCAGCTGCATACAGCGCACTTGATCCAAGCCGTCTCCGAAACGTGGCTGTAATTGCTCATGTTGACCACGGAAAGACCACCCTCATGGATCGCCTGCTCCGGCAGTGCGGTGCGGATATACCACACGAGCGCGCCATGGACTCCATAAATCTGGAGCGTGAGCGCGGCATCACTATCGCGTCCAAGGTTAGTGGGTCTTGCCGCGGAAATCGTGATACCTTTTTGGTTGCCTTAACGTGGAATCAATCTGAGTGATCATTGAAATTGCTTCGGTTTTTTGTATTTATTCTACCTTTCCCCCTCAGTAACTATACAACAAGAAGATTTAGAAAGAAAATAAAGTTGGAAGTTGATGTTGGTGTTGGTGTTAATTGCTAAAAATTCGTTACTTTTTGCTCTAGTTATAGTAATTGATGTGTTGGTTAATGGTATTCATCGTCTCTTATAACCGTATTTTCTGATTGGGTTGAATTACATTCTATTTGGCTACACTCACAATAGCTTGCCCGAATAAAATTGCTTGCAGGTCACGTCTATTCCATGGAACGACAATGAGCTAAACATGGTTGACACGCCAGGACATGCGGATTTTGGTGGTGAAGTATGTTCCTACTAAGTTTCATTGACTTGTTTATCTATTTTTTGCGTTGAGATCTTGGACTTATGTCTCTAATAACCTCTTACTTGCTGTCCTCTCATTATCTTCTATACCCATTTTATTGACGTGATGTAATCCTACCCTTTCTCTTGCCACACCCTTAAATTTTCAAATCTTGTGATTTGAACTTCCTCTCAATTCTCATTGCCACTCTTATGTAGGTTGAGCGAGTTGTTGGAATGGTTGAGGGAGCTATTTTAGTCGTTGATGCTGGTGAAGGTCCATTGGCACAAACAAAGTTTGTTCTTGCAAAAGCATTGAAGTATGGGCTGCGTCCTATTCTTCTTTTAAACAAAGTAGACCGACCATCAGGTACTAACTGATACCTTCTATCTTTCTGCTTACAAGATACTAATAGGTTATTTAGTTGCATATATTCAAATATTTTTTACAAAGTAAGGCCTTTTAATATTCTAAAGCTGATTAATATATCTCTTTTTCATCAAGAAAAAGTATATATCTTGCAAAACATTAATGGTACGATTTGGATAATTAGTTGTGTTGAGATTAATATACTTTTGGCTATCATATTACTGCAGTTACTGAAGAGAGGTGTAATGAAGTCGAAAGTTTGCTGTTTGATCTCTTTGCAAATATGGGTGCTACAGGTTCCAAGAATATATAAAGTTGAAAAGTTGTCCTGTGCTTTTCCCTGGTTTTGCTAACAAGTTAGACATGACTCAGTTTACCATCTTATGCTTTTAATTTAGAGGAGCAGCTAGATTTCCCAGTTCTCTATGCTTCTGCTAAAGAAGGGTGGGCTTCCACTACCTTCACCAAAGATCCTCCTGCTGATGTGAGAAATATGTCACAGTTGCTTGATGCCATTATAAGACATGTTCCTCCACCAACAGCAAGCCTTGATACTCCATTCCAGATGCTGGTTGGTATTGTATTGTTAATAGGCTGAGAGTCGTGTGCTGAATAGAAATTTCTATGGCGTCACTTTTTATTTGCAAACTATCTTTCTTACAATTGTCATCATATATGTGACAAGTTCATTGACTGAAAAACCCATATAAAATACAAAGATATTTATGCAGTTGTGCAATCAAATAACGTACCGTAACTGGTTTTACTAAAACTGAAATGTTACTGCCTCTGGAAATGTCTTGATACAATTTTCCATAAAATTTTTAGCTGCTATGAAAAAGATCATTTAAAATTTACAAAGATTTGTGAGTCGCCCTTCTGAACTTAATAATCATTTCCTCTACTTTAAGCTGAATAGGACTGGCTTCGTCTTTTTTATTATTCATTCATCATTGAATGGTGCTGATTTGGGTGGGTGGGGGTGAAATTTCAAAGCCAACGTTTGCCGATAGAAAATAGAATTGAACTAGTTTTTAAGACCTTTCTTTTTTATTCCTTTGATTGTCTACTGTCCTCATATCTTAAATGGCAATCTGATTTGCTTGAGAAACTTTGAAAACCTACCTGATAGTGCTTTATAGGTTTCCATGATGGAAAAAGACTTTTACCTTGGGCGAATATTGACCGGACGCATCTCTTCTGGCATTGTTCGTACTGGTGACAGAGTCCATGGACTTCGTAGCAAAGATTCTGTGGTCGAAAAAATTGAAGAAGGAAAGGTTTGTAAATTAATGGAAAGTAGAATACTACTTACCATCTATGTTGCCTTAGAGAGTCCCTTACATGTCTGTTTACACTATGCTTTATCCACGCCCTGGATGGAAGCTTAGTATGTGATGTTCAATGGGAAAGTATTTCGTTCCGATTACACTGTTACGTCTGTGGCGCTTCCTCAGCTACTATGTTTAAAGTTTGTACTTTTCATTTTCACATTAATTCGTCATCAAGAATGTGCCATTTGAATCCTTAGGTAGATTCTTGAAAACTAATTAGATTATGTGAACAAGATCAGATCAGAGATAATCTAACTGCTTCACATCTCTTGTTCACTGAATCAATATTCTTCTTAAGTTTGTCAATAACAATTAATCTTTTTCACTTATTATATGTGTTTGATTTGATTTACTCAATTAATGTCAATGTCGACACTAGACCTGACTTTTATATCATTCTCCATGTAGATAGTGAAATTGATGAAAAAGAAGGGAACGACCATGGTTCAGATTGATAGTGCTGGAGCGGGTGATATAATATCAATGGCTGGATTGGCACTTCCATCAATAGGCCACACAATAGCTAACACAGATGTAAATCGTCGAGATTTCTATTGCCTCTCTAGTGTCTCTTTATACTTATTATATTTTCTTTCCATCAGATTTGGGTAGAACAATTATTTCATTTTTGTCTCTATAACCTTATTAGAGCATTCTCTGTGTATGAGGAAAGCTCAAACCCACTCTCTTTACTGTTAGAGTCCCCCCCCCCCCCCCCCCCCCCCNCCCCCCCCCCCCCCCTCAAAAAAAAATTTCTGAACATAGGTGATTTGAGTATTGTGAACGCCTGAACCTGAGGTTTTGCCATACTGCAAAAAAATTGGAGATTCTAGATTGGATTGGGGAAAATGACCCAGGGTTTAGCAGAATTGATTGAAAACCCTTAAGAGGTCAAACTAGGAGACTAGGAGTTGAAGGGTCTTATAGCTTCTTCTTTCAAGTCGAGTATTATATGTGAATATATTATCTAAGCGACTTACCACGATCAGTTTTACACCTGAGATGCACAATCTTCTTGGATATGCTGTGAATTCGTCAATGAGAGTTTTCATGTCTTTATAGTCAAGTTCCTCATATGCATCATCTTGTTATACAGCTGATTAGATTATATCTTTCAGATTTTCACCACATTACCCACCGTTGAGTTGGATCCCCCAACCATTTCCATGACTTTTGGTGTCAACGACTCTCCATTGGCTGGCCGTGATGGTACTCATGTAAGTTGATTAATCTTAAATTAATGAAATCACCTGTCACACATGTTGCTGCATACACTTGAAGAGGTTTGTTGGCTTTTTGACTGAACAATTTATTGGCAGTGATAAGTGACTTAAATTGATTATTTGACAACAATGGAATATTTCAGTGTTTGAAGCCCATGCCTGGTTATGATAAATTAGAAAAAGAAGGGGAAGAAATAGTTCATTTTTACATCTTTGTACCTTTCTGTATTTGATTGAAAGTGAAACCAAACAACAAAAATAAAATTCTTCATATACTTTTTCCTCTCTCATCAGTTCTCAATGTACTGAGAGTGTTCCCTTCAAAGTTCAAGTTACATTTACAATTTCTGTTTTGTAAAGGAATGGTCGGTTATGTCCAGCATCCAAGACGAGTCTATTTGCAGGAGGAAAGTTTCTTGATGTTCATGCAGTCTTTTGAGATATTTGTTGTTTAATGCACACTAGTATATACCTGTACTTTGCTAGGTCTTAGAATCAAAATTTAGATATATGATGTTAAAGTTCTCCCTCCCTCCCTCCCTCCCTCCCTCTCAATGCATTGAACTCTGAGTGGATTATTGTTATCATAGCAACCTCAGCAAAAATGTGCGAATTCCCTCTCTTCTGCCTTCTGAGTTGACTTTGTTGTTGTTCTATATTGATCACAGCTATTTTTAGGTGCTCTCATCTCGTGCTTTATCCATCATTATTTTTTCTTTACCCTAAAATTATTTGGGTTAACATCTTGTAGTTGTTTGTTATTTATTGACCAATTTACGAGAGTTTATGTCTACTGTGATGCATTGTAGTTGACTGGAGGAAAAATTGGTGATCGACTAGTGGCAGAAGCTGAGACAAATCTTGCCATAAATGTGCTGCCTGGCTTATCTGAATCTTATGAAGTCCAGGGGAGGGGAGAACTTCAATTAGGTTTGTCTCTTTGATTTGACCATTATACACTTCTATAGTTTATTATGGAGTATGGACATTAGCAATTGAACGTTTACCGAGTAGTTTTTATCATCTGGTGTCTATAATATTTGTTAGTGATTGTCCAGTACCATGCTAAATGTGTTTCTGGCGTTGGTGAAACAGGTATCCTGATTGAGAACATGAGGCGTGAAGGCTTTGAATTGTCTGTATCACCACCTAAAGTCATGTGAGTTTTCAGAGATGCTTTAGTAAGGCCTAATTCATGTTCTTACACGTTAAGAGCTCAAACTAGGAGTAGAAGGGTCTTATGGCTTCTTTAAACCGGACTATTCTTGTGAATATATTATTTAAGCAACTTGCACAACCAGCTTTACACCTTAGATGCTCAATCTTCTTGGATATGCCTGTGAATTCGTCAATGAGAGTTTTTATGTCTTTGAGTTGGATCCCCTACCATTTCCATGACTTTTGAATTAATTCAAACTTATCTTACATACAGAAACCATATTAATCCGACATACTCTTCAGTCTTCATTAATAAGCTAACTTCGTTGTTGCTGGGCATCAGCGGGTAGGGGACAGTGGAGAAAAAGATATGGATGGCTCTGGACAATTTGGACAGAAAGGACTTCAAGGGCTTTTGATGGCTCTTCTAATTCTTGGGAAAAATTCTCCTCTTTTTTCGTTGATCTACTCTTTAGACTCTTTGATGGAGATTGGAGACCAAATTTTTTTGTACTTGGTCTCTTTCCCCTTAGATTTTTATAGCCTTTTGGCTTTTTTCTCTTATTACAATACTTCACTTATAAAAAATAAATAAATCATTTTCTTAGTAACAGTATATAATTTAACAAATTTCATTCCATCGGTTTTAGAATGTACTTGTTATAATCTTTGATGTTGTTTAACTTTTTCCCGTCATAGTTCATATTACAAAGTAGAATATGGTACCGATTCTGCATGTGTATATGCTTTCACTATCCATTTCCACAGCTGAAGATCCCTTCCTATACTGAATTAGGTATAAAACTGAAGGTGGAGTAAAGCTGGAGCCAATAGAAGAAGTTACTATTGAGGTAAGATTTACCAATTTTGAGTTGTGCTCGTATCATCTAACCACAATTCATGCATATACGTTATGATGTCATTTCAGGTTAATGAAGAGCATGTCGGATTAATAATGGAAGCCCTATCTCATAGGCGAGCCGAGGTTGTCGAGATGGGTCCTGTGCCAGGAAATGTTGGCAGAACAAGATTGTCTCTGACATGTCCTTCGAGGTAAAAGTTTAAGTTATCCTTTTCAAAACCTTTATTTGCCTTCCTTCCCCTTTTGCCAAACTCATAATGTTGTGGTCTTTTCTGTGCTGCAAAACTGATAAATGTTTTTCTTGTGTCTTTTAGGGGCCTGGTGGGTTACAGAAGTGTGTTCAGCAGTGACACGCGGGGAACTGGTTTTATGCATCGTGCTTTCCAAAGTATGCTCATTTTACACATGAGCTCTTAGCTCTTTCGTTCTTTCTTGGACATTTTTCCATGTCCTTCTCTTTCGTTCTCTTTCGTTCTCTTACCTATTACGTATTTTAGATATTCCATGTCCTTCTCTTTCGTCCTCTTACCTATTACGTATGTTATCTAAAATATCTCATTGCCTTTGTATATAGCCAGGTTAATCCAGATTTTGGAAGGAATATAGAATCTTAAGTTGGGATTTTCATGATTTCCGCTACTGTTTTTGGGTAAATAAGAATTTGTAAAACACAGAGAGGGGGGGGGGGGGGGG